>JAOXJP010038483.1:0-16506 GCA_025762735.1 Platanus orientalis
GAAGAGGCTATTAAAAGCCATATTGAGGACTACTTTCGGGCTTTATTCCATGAGACCAGGCCTGAGAGACCAAAGGTAGACGGGTTGCCTTTTTCTCAAATTGGGGATGATCAGACAACATGGTTGGAGAGGCCTTTTGAGGAAGAGGAAGTGAAAAAGGTTGTTTGGATGATGGATGGCGACAAAGCTCCAGGTCTAGATGGCTTTACCTTTGCATTCTACAAGAGTTGTTGGGAGGTGATAAAAGGGGATTTGATGCTAGTCCTCCAGGATTTCACGAGACTTGTTTTCTACATAAGGGGATCAACGCTATTTTCATTACCCTGATTCCTAAGAGGGCGGGAGCGGATAAGTTGTCAGAATTCAGGTCAATCAGCTTGGTGGGTAGCATATATAAAATAATTGCTAAGTGCTTGGCAATGCACCTTAGGGAGGTCCTTCCTAGGATCGTTTCGAAGGAGCAGAGGGCTTTTTTGCAAGGGAGATCTATGGTTGATGGAGTTCTTTGTTCCAACGAATGCATTGATTCTTGCATTCGTTCAGGTATTCCCAGGGTGATGTGTAAGCTAGACCTAGAGAAAGCTTACGATCATGTTAATTGGGACTTTCTGATGTATGTGATAAGAAGATGTGGCTTTGGGGTGAAATGGAGGGAGTGGATTTGGAGATGTTATAGCTTTTTCGGTGTTGATTAATGGGGTGCCGAAAGGAAATTTTGGGTGTGGTAGAGGTCTATGGTAGGGAGACCCTTTGTTCGCCCTGTTATTCTTATTAGTAGCGGGGGTGTTGGGGGGATTGCTAAGCAGAGCAGCGGAAGTGAATATGTTCACAGGTTTTTCGGTAGGGAGAGGTCCCTTGGCAGTTTCTCATTTGCAATTTGCAAACGACACAATCATTTTTTGCGATAACTCTCAGCGGCAAATAAGGTTACTTAGATGTGTGTTCCGCTGTTTTGAGGTAGTTTCTGGTCTCCACTTAAATTTGGGCAAAAACACTTTATTTTCTATAGGGGAGGTCCCAAATTTGGATCAATTGGCGGCTGATCTAGAATGCAGACAGGGCAGACTTTCATCCACTTACCTGGGACTCCCTCTTGGGGCCTCGTATAAGCAAAAGGAGGTTTGAAATCCGGTGATTGAGAGAGTGTGGAAAAGGCTGAACGGGTGGAAGGCCCATTATTTGTCGAAGGGAGGCCGGCTTACCCTGATCAAAGCGTCTCTTGCGAGTATTCCGATCCATTATTTATCCCTTTTGGTGTTGCCTAGGTCCATCAGTCAGTCTTTAGATAAAATCCAAAGAGATTTCCTTTGGAGAAAAGAGGAGGGTAAGGGGCTGCACTTGGTGTCTTGGGAGAGGGTCTGTACTCCAAAGGATAAAGGGGGGGCAGGTCTGTGATGCTTGAACCATATGAATAAGGCGCTCATGTGCAAATGGTTATGGAGATTTGGGATGGAACCAAATAGCTTATGGAGATAAGTAGTGACTGCTCAGTATGGTACAATGAACGGATGGGACACTATCGAACCAAGGGGCCCCCACGGTTGTAGCCTTTGGAAAGGGATCATGAAACTTTTGCCCTTGTTCAAGGGGGGTCTGGGGTTCGAGGTGGGAAATGGGAGGAGGACCAAATTTTGGGAAGACGCTTGGTGCAGGGATAGCTCTCTCAAACAGGACTTTCCAGATTTATTTGGTTTGGTAGTAGATCTTACTTCTTCAGTGGCCTCAAACTTCTCGGAAAATGGGGGTGAGGTCATGTGGTCCCCGATTTTTAGAAGAGCCCTATTTGATTGGGAGATTCCTAGGGTTCTCTAGTTTTTGGCCAGGCTAGTAGACAAGAACATTGACCAAGATCTTGATGATCGACGAATTTGGAAGTACGACCCGGGGGGCATTTTCTCGGTTATGTCTTGTTATGGGTATTTGGCAAATCCAAGGGTGTTATTGGGACCCTGGAAGGATATATGGTTCAGTGGGACCCCCCCCACCCCGAAGGTTCAATTCTTCATGTGGACTGCTGCATTGGATAAGATATCTACAATGCATTATCTTTGGAAGAGGGGTTTCTCATTACCTAGCATATGCTTTCTCTGCTACCAGGTGGCGGAGTCGACAGATCATCTCCTCATTCACTGCCCTTACTCCTGGGAGATTTGGTGCGGTATTTGTAGGGATTTTGGTATGCTATTCATGGCTCTTATGGATTTGATGGGCCTTCTTCTTAGGTGGAGAACAGTGGCTTTGAGCACTTATGGTAAGCGGGTGTGGCGCTTAGTTCCGGTGGCGGTGTGTTGGGCGGTCTGGCAAGAGTGGAACAACCGAGTGTTCAATGGATACGCCCAACCGGCATGACAAGTTTATAAAAAGATAAAGGAGCTGGTTGTGTTTTGGGCTAAGCGATGCAAAAGTTTCGAGGGGGTCCCAAATGGGGATCTAGCTAGACACTGGGATAATGTAATTGGTAGTGTTGTAACGTGAGAGGTGTTTTTCCTTTTTGGGCCTTATCCTTTGTGGGTGCTGCCCATTTTCCCTCCCTCTTTCTGTTTCTTGGCGGGGATCCCTCATCCCCTCTCTGATTGTGTCTCCTTTTTTGTTCTTTGCCCTTTTCGAATAAAGGTTTTTCTTTATCAAAAAAAAAAAAAAAACTTTGTGAAAGAATTTTGAACTGCGATCCCCCTCTTTTAATCATCTAATCCTCGATCTTTGATGCTAGGAAACTTTCTTTTTTACAGCCAACATTTGAAATTTGTTGTGAAGGGTCTCCCAATAGTCTCTCTCCTCTCTAGATAGGCTTCTATCTTCTTCTAATACATCAAGCCTACAGATTTCTTCACTACACTTCTTTCTCTCTTTAAAATATCCAACCAATATTTTATTCCAAACTTTCAATCGAAACTTTAAATTTTTTAGCTTGAGAGCAAAAATCCTACTGGCATTTCTTGAAAATGAGGCTTGGTTCCATACCACCTCCACCAATTCCATAAAATCCAGCTCTAAAAACCATGATTCCTTAAATTTGAACGGATAGGGACCACCATGACATCTCCATAATTCCAGGCGTATCGTGGTATGATCTGATATATCTCTTGGAAGAGTGCTCTAAGACCTCCCAAGATATCTAGATCCACTCCACCCAAATCTTTATATATAGTGATTCTTTTATCCCTGTTTCCAAATCCTTTAACATTCCATGAAAGAAGTTTTGGGTCCATTAAGTTACTTGAAGACTATCCCTTTTCCCCTACGATTACCATACTCCTTCATGCCTCCCTTTTTTCTATCATAGTTGACACTACTCTCCAATTTTTTTAATTCTTTAAGAAGTCGTTTTCCTCCATTCGATTTAGAACCATCTTCATTCTCATTTCGTATATTACAACCTTTAATGGCTTTGAACAGTTCCATTATTCGGCCTCAAATCCTTCATATGATAAGCCCAAAAGAGGTCCAAATTTTTCCAATTTATGGAGAACCCACTCAGAAATCAGTCCCTCTTCTCGCTCTAAAACTCCTTGAATTAAAAGATGGTCCTGTTCTTCACCATACTGTCTCAGAGTAGAACACTCCATTTCAACCTCCAACTCCTTGTAACCTAATTCTCTTTTAGTATCACTCCTAACATCCACAGCTAAAGGTACAACAGATAGCACATCCACTTCGATTCCCATTTAGCTTAGCAACACCAATTGACTAGGACACCCCATATCAGCTTCTAAATTGTTTTCCATTTTGAATAGTTTCCGGGATACACTTCAATTCCTTTATCTGCAATGCCAAAGTATTGGACCTGCAAAGATGCAGAGAATCTAGAAGAGTAGAATGGAAATTGGATAATACAGCATATTGACCTCTTGGTCACCTGTGGAAAAGAAGAGAATCAGCATCATACATCTTCCCCTCATGTCCAAGTCTGCAAGACTGTGATCCACTTTCCAAGCTCGGTTCTGAATTCCTTGGTGATTTTTCCTTGACTCGTAAGATTAACCATCATAGTTGGAGATGTTTGTGATGAAGGTCGCACACCCACGCCAGTCAGACATCCACCCACTGAATGCCCCTGTTGAACGTCGTGATTGGAAAGAATCATGTCTCTGTGGCTGATGGTCTTCTCTTGTGATTGTAAAAATTCCAGACCCACTCCCAGACCACCCAATTTACTTGCAGCCTCCTGCCCCACATCCAGCAAATTAGACATGCCGGAATGATCCTGATCACCACTTTGATCAATTGTCTCAGCTACCCACGATCGGCACGAACCCTCCAATTCTGGACTGCAAACCGAATCATCTCTCACTCCATGTCATACACCAAAGTTTCCTTTTGGATGTGATCTGCTGATGAAAATTTCCGAACAGCATCAAGAATGGGATTATCAACACACCTTGTTTCCATCATGTCCCTATAATCCTCCTTGTCGCTCATTCTCCTTCCCCTAAAGTTATTGATCTCATGTATGCTGCAATCTCCCGATAAATTGTTCTGACTAGATGGGTGTTCTGCTTGTCGAGTGATATTCCAAGTAATCGAAGGACCGTCGTTGACCGCTATGTTTGAATGTCGATGAGCTCAACTGACTTGGTTCGATGAACCAGGATCCAGCAGACCAACCTCCATCCTGGTTCCAGAGTCATGCGTGAGATTATGGGTCAGATTAGGTTGGGTTTGGAAATGGGAATGGGCCAAAGTCGTTGAGTTATTAATGTGAAATCTGGGTTGCCAGTAAGATTCCGTAAATACCCTTTTACCATTAATCCTTCCACCTGAGGCAAAATGGGAAACGCCATACTTTTCTTGGGAAGCATGACATCTGCCTTAGATTTTTCAGTGATTGAAAGACCCCTTTGCCCCTTCCATTCCTCATTAGTAAACGATCTTGACCGTAGGGAGTGATCCATATTGTCCTTTCTCCTTCCATGCTCCTGAGATAACATTACGGCTGGAAATGATGACGTAGGTCTGTTCGATATCCCAGCTATCCAGCGACACTCTACCCTCTCATCTGACTTACACTTGTCCTTCTGATTCCATGCGTCGAGGCACTCAGAGGCGCTCAGAGGAAAAGTTGAGATTCTTCTCCATTCCTCTTATCCTCTACCCACATCCCCATTATTTCTTTAAACATACAATCCCATATGACACGCAACCATCTCGACTTGATCTTGCGCAGAAGACTGAGGCAAAGTTACTGCCCTTTTGAAATTCAAAGATTGATTCTTAGTGGGAAAGGAATTCATCCTCTCCACTGGCGATTTTGACACTGCACCACCAAGCTTTTCCTTTCCGTTCACCGGAAAAGGATTCGGATACTGGTTGAACTCCATCCCCCATCAAAGTTCCTCCATTCTTTCTTCATTTTCGATCAAATAGGGATGAGAAAATTTAAAACTATTTTACTAGGAATACCTTTATACCCCTTGGACATTAGGTAATATATGCTTTCTTTACCATCATATATTCTATATGTTATAGTTTAAAAACTAATAACCACTTTTGTAGCCAAGACTTTAGTGTCTAGGTACACCTATGGTAATGCCGGACCACATGCAAATGCTAGAACAGGAAGAAATCAATTTAAATTACCAACAATAATAATTTGCATAACCTAATTTCCTTCTCTTCAACCATGCCATTGGAAGCTCCAAAAGGTGATTTTAATGGGGGTTCTCTAATTATGTAATTTTAGTTCAACCATATGGGATATTCAAGTCAAATCTAACCTTGTACTAAGCATTGTCAATCTCCGATATTAGGAAACATTTCAACAAACATTTGAGGGCAAAATTCCTAGCATGTAATTAACATGGGCTGTAAAAGTTTATTTTTCACAAAAAAAACAGGCGGCTGATCATAAACGTTCACAGAAAAAAAAAAAGGTTTCAAAATTGCTATGTGATTGGTACCCGAAGGGAAATATCTGTATCAAAAAATACATCAATAAGGGTTGTAAGGGGGGTTGGCCGAACCTGTATAACAGATCCGGGGGTCCAAAATTATGTGCAAGAATTTTTCTACAAGTTATTGGCTGTATCATAAGGGATTATGAAGGGATCAAGTGAAATGTTCAATAAAATAGAAGGTGCAACTCATCCACACCCTTTCCCACCTTTAGACCGCATATAAGAATAGGAAAATAGAAGAACAATGTAGTAAAATACCTGGAGCAGTAGCAAGCAATAAGGGAGACAGGTTCTTGGCCTCTCACCAAGGGTGAAATGATCTAAGGAATAGATAGGTGCACCCGCAGGCCACTTTTTTTTCTTCAAAGTCTTTCTTCATTCCAAAAAAAAACATAAAGATGGAATAGGGTTTTTTTAAGGCTGCTGTCCCCCTATCCTTCTACATTTTTGTCACTCACATATAAAATAAAACAAAATGACATGTATGCCCTTATTACAAAACATGAAATAAAATACAAAGTACTAGCTCAATAAAGATGGGAATCACACCAAAATAAAACATAAACAAAAACTAACTAACTAAAATGATCTAGCCCCTTCATGTGTCCTTTGGTGGGTCTTACATGGGTTGGCTTGTGGGCCCCACATGCTTCCGGGCTACTCAAACCACAATGAAGGAGGCTCAACCCTCTTCCGTCACTGATACACTAGATTAGGGACTCAGATGTCTTCATCAATTCCCCCCGACTAAGAAGAATTTGCCTTTGGTGAAACAAAGCTTCGGTAACGCTTGAGCAGATCTAGGTCCAATCTCTATAAGTCCTCCTGGGTCATCCATTTATAGTCGGTCTCTGGCCTGTCCTTCCACTTGACAAGGTATTTCTGGTAGCCACCTTGTCTCGTGGAAACGGTATACTCATCTAGGATATCCTCTATAACCTCTCTTCTATGTGCCAATGGTGGTGGTGGAGGTGTGGGCTAAGGAAACTGGGAAATTGGGGTTTGATGGTCAGAAAAAGAATCAACAAAAGGGGGGGATAGGCCATGAAAAGAAACAAGCTACTCAACATTGAACGTTGAGTTTATTCCCAAATCTGAAGGAAGGTCAAGTACATAAGCATTGGGTCCAATTGGCTTGAGTATCTCATAAGGTCCTGAATTGCAAGCATGTAACTTCTTAGCGACTCCAGGTTAGAACCGCTCAGGTTGAAGTTGAATCATCACAAAATCACCTTCCTGAAACTCCTATTGAACACAATGAGAATCAACTGACCATTTATACCTCTCATTATTAATGGTAATCCTTCTTTTGATCTCTTCATGTAATGGCATGGATATGATGTGAAAATATGGATGCTGACTCGGATGGCCTATGCATAACCAACATGGGAATAAAGTCGATAGGAGCACTAGGCTTGTAACATGTGACAATCTCAAATGGACTCATGCCTGTACTCCTATTAATCGAACTCTGTATGCAAACTCAGTTACAGATAAGATCAGGTCCCGTGACCTCAGGTGGTCACCGACAAGACACCACCGTAAAAGGTTGCTAAGACTGATTCACCACTTCAATCTGACCGTCAGTCTGAGGGTGATAAATTGTGGAGAACTGGAGTTTTGTACCCATCATTTGCCAAAGTGTCTTCCAAAAGTAACTAACAAATTTGACATCCCTGTTAGACATGATGGAGTTGGGTAAACTATGCAACTTGATGACCTCATCAAAAAACAACTTAGCAATCCCCGAAGCATCTGAGGTCTTTGAGCATGGGATGAAGTGGGCCATCTTGGAAAAGCGGTTCACTACTACAAAGATGGAATCGTGTTTCCTTAGGTTCTAGGCAATCCCAACATGAAGTCCATACTGAGGAATTGACAAAGGTGAATATAGTCTAGTATTCTGCTTTGCCAGTTGACAAGTATGATACTGCTTCACTATTTTGGCCACATTCCTCTTGAGGCTTGGCCAATAGAATCGATCCTCAACTAACGCAATGGTCTTGTCTCTATCGAAGTGTCCGACAATACCATCTGCATGCAACTCCCAGGCTAGGAAATTGCGCACTAAGGTGCGGGGAATACAAAGTCGGGTACTTCTGAAAAGATACCCATCTTGTAGAATGAAATCACTAGGGCTACTAGACTGGTCGCTCAATATAGAAACATATACCTCACCGAAATCTGGGCACGTCTCATAATCCTCTCCCAATTTCTCGAATGCACTCACCTTGACACTCATGGTCTGCAATAGGGAAACCTTGCGATTTAAAGCATTTGCGGGTTTATTCTCAACCCCATCCTTGTGTTTGAACCTTGCTAAAAGCTCTATTTCCGTCATGGATTGATTACTCTACTAGTATTTTGGTTATAACTTTTCTAAATTACATCGAATTCAGGAAAGGTAACTATATAACCTTTCAAATGACACAAAAATCAAGCCAAATGTACAAGTTTTGACCTTCCAAAATAAGTCCTAAAGAAAAGTGCTGGAAATAGATATTTCACTTTCATAAAAAATAACGAAACTCATTCTACTTGTAAATAAATAAAATCCTCGAACTAACATGTTCCGGCATGTATTAGCCAAAACTCTGTATGAGTTCTGGCATGTATGAGCTGCGGAAAAGAGGACCTCGGGGTCCACCATGGGTGGGCATTGGCGACAGCTTGCACAAATCTGAGGGGTTGGAAAGTAACAGAAGTGGATGGACAAAGGAGGAAGAATGGAGAAGGCAATATGAAACAAAGGGAAAGGATACAGTGGGTGGGGAATGAAGCTATGCGGAGGTGGTAAAAAACTGGAAATAGCTAGGAAAAAAGCAGGCGAAGGTATGCCGAAACAAAAGGTCAGTTCTAATTCAGGCGGAAGAGATAAAAGTTAAGGATAGAAGGTTTCAACTGCAAGCATGTCTAGTGGGCAGAGTGGTGGGCGAGAAACCGAACATCTCTTGGCTAGTGGACTGGGGTAAGAAAGGGTGGAGGGTTTCAGGGGAGTTGAAAATAAAGATGATACCTAACAAATTGTTGTTGCTAATTTTCCCCTCAGAAAAAGAAGCGTCTAGAGTGCTACAAGAGGGAAAATTCAGCTAGGGATCTGGTGTTCTCCTAGTTGACTGTTGGCGTCCCAGAGTAGGATGTGGAGGTTTCATGAAGTCAATGGAGGGCAGGTGGATTAGGGTGTTTGGGATTCTAGTTCATTTATGGACTATATCAGTGTTTCAAGCAGTGGGTGATGCTTGCGGTGGTTTCGTCAAAGTAGAAAACGATGAAGTTAACTCTTTGGAGTGGGTGGAGATATTGGTCATGGAGAAGGGTGTGATCCCAACAAGTTTATACATATCGGATGGTACATGGAGGTTTCGCATAGTTGTGTGGGATGAAATCCTCTCGAAGGTGAGACTATGCGAAAGAAGAGAGCTATGCAAGCGGAACAATGGGAGACATGCGATAAAAAGGAGAAGCGTGGATGGCCAGGCATGAGTCTTGATAAAAAATGGAGAAGGGGTGGATATTCCCGACGGCAAAGCTCTCTGGCGGTAGACAATGAATTAAATTCAAATTTTGAATTTTATGTCTCGGCATCCGAAGACGGGTTAGACAGGAAGGGGTAACCAATGAAATTGAAGAGTCGTGGAAGGCAGCACAGTGGAGTAGTGTCGGGAAGGAAACGTGATGGCGTGTTGAGGAAGGAAGGTGAACATGGGTAGAAGATAAAGAGAAGATTGATGGAGTGTTGGGGGGACCTAAGGTTGGGCCAATGTAAACCCGGGCAGAGGCGAAATAGGGTTATGGGTGTCCAGGGAGAGGGGAATAAAATAGGACGTGGGTTTAATAAGGGACTAATGGCAAATTGGAGAAGGGATGGGCCGAGGCGGGTATTCCATAAGGAGACGAGATCTTCTCATGGGCTTAGGCCCACAAGTAATAAGCAAGGGAGGGAAGGGTATCATGCTGTAGAGCCCAGATACCATCTATTATAAAGAGAAATCAAAGACAACCCCAGTCCTGAATGAAATATCAAAAAGGATTAGAGGGGCGAAGAGAAGAAGTCTGCCAAGCAGCTCCGGAAGGGCATCAACGATCAGGGAGAGGAGGTAGGGAGGAGAGGTGCAATGAGCAAGCAATTGTTATCAAAGAGGGAGAAAATCCAGGAAAAACTAAGGGGATGATAGTGGAGCCGTCAGGAAAGAGTAAAGCTAAGCTCGTAGTGGAGGAGGGGGACGACGACTCTGTTTCATCAGATGAGGTAAGAAACAGAGGTGAATCAGGCCGCTCAAGGCTGTGGGAAGATGATAGATATGAGGGTGAGTATAGAAGGGCGGCCGAAATGGAGGATAGAAAGGGATTTAGGTGGGGTGACCATGTATCCATGGAAGGAGAAAGCATATCTGATGTCTTGACGATGGAGGTTAAGAGCTCTCTAGTGTCGTGGGAGGGAAAGGGTACATCCATTTCAGGAAGAGGAGAGGGAGGCGGAGGACATACATGCTCTCAAGTTGCTTCCGCCTCCAATATTGTCGGATTGGGTATTGGCGAAAGTGAAAGAAGTTAGTAGAAAGACGGGGATTTCTTTTGAAAGGATGGAAGATCAGGTGGAGGCCTTGTTCAGAGAAATTGAGAGAAAACGCTATTGTAACCCAATTCGCAACAGTCTAAGATGTAGTGGATCTCCGAGAGGAAGGTAGAGCAGGGAGCTTCATAATCTACTTTCAAATGTTAACTATGAGGGTGGTTGTAGAAGTACAAGCAAAGGCAGGACGAGGCAACGAAGAAGAAAAGGAGGTAGGGGGGCAATCTTGACATTGTTCCTTATGAAGAGCATGCACATTCTCTCATGGAATGTTTAGGGGGTTGGGGAGAAAGGGGAAGGAGTGCGTGAAGGAGGTGTGTAGAAAAAGAAAAGTTGATAACTTGATCATCCAAGAAATGAAATTGAATAAGATGGATAATAAAGAGGCATTCAGGTTATGGGGTCATTAAAGGTATGCTTTCAAACATAAGAATGCTATAGGGAGAGCTGGAGGGATTCTTATGGCCTGGGATACAATGAAAATTCAAATGTTAGACTGTAGAATTGGAGAATTCTCTGTATTTATTCGATGTACCATGACTGAAGATCAGTTTGAATGGGTATGCACAGAGATTTATGGCCCAACTGATCTGGCGAAGAGACAGCAGTTTTGGGAGGAACTGATGGATGTTAGGCAGTGCTGAAATCTCCCATGGTGTGTCGTAGGAGATTTTAACTTAATATTATATCCGAAGGAGAAATTGGGAGGTAGTAGGATGACATCTCATATGAGAAGGTTTTATGATTTTGTGCAGCTGAATCAACTCATGGATCTTCCATTGGTAGGGGCAACTTATACATAGTCTAACCATCAAGATGATGTAATAATGAGTTGAATAGATCGTTTTTTCATCTCGCTAGAGTGGGACGACCATTTCCCTCAAACAAAGCAGATTGCTCTTCCAAAGCCTGTATTTGATCACATCCCCATCCTTTTGACTAGTGGTCTTATTCAAAAGGGTCCAATGCCATTCAAGTTTCAACTCATGTGGCTAGAACACCCTTCATTCAAAGAGAGGGTAAAGTTGTGGTGGAGTTCGTATCATTTTTCAGGCACAACCAACTTCATTTTTTGGGCAGAAACTTAGAGCTTTAAAGGACGATCTTAAAATATGGAATATTGGGGAGTTTAGAAGAATAAAAATGCAGAAGAATGATTGATTGAAGATCATTGAATTGTTGGAAAAGAAAGAGCAAACAAGATGCTTATCCAATACGGAGAAGGAACTTCGAGATTTGAAGAAAAAGGAATATCTGGATTGGGTGTGCAGGGAGGAAATCAAATGGAGGCAGGAGTCAAGGGTTGCTTGGTTGTGACAAGGTGACAATAACACCAAGTTTTTTTCATAAAATGGCCACCATTAAACTAAAGAACAATTTCATTGGCAAAATTAAGGTGAATGGGCAATGGATAGAGACCAAAAGGTACATAGTGCACTCAATTGTAAAGTATTATCAAGAGTTATTTTGGGAAACGGCTCATTGTCGTCCTATGTTGGATGGGCTACAATTTAATAAAATTCCAAGGGATTGGCAAATGTGGCTAGAGAGACCTTTCAATATGGAGGAAGTGGTGGCAACCCTTCATTCCTTAAAGGAAGATATAGCCCTAGGCCCGGATGGTTTCCCATCCTCCTTTTATTTGGTGTTTTGGGAGGTAATTAAAGCAGATGTGATGGCTATTATGGAGGAGTTTCATGAGAATGGAGCGTGGTGCCATAGCTTAAGTGCCTCGTTTATATCCTTAATTCCAAAAAAGAAGAAGCCTCTGATATTAAGATTTTAGACCAATCAGTCAGGTGGGAAGCATATACAAAATATTGGCCAAAGTTCTAGCTCGCAGACTGGAGGGAGTTATAATGGAGGTAGTATTTGAGAGTCGATGCGCTTTTGTGAAAGATAGATAGATCATAGATTGCTCGCTTATTGCAAATGAGATGGTTGATGAATTTCAAAAGAAGGGAAGAGATGGAGTTTTATGCTAGTTTGATATGGAAAAGGCCTATGATCACGTGAATTGGCGATTCCTGGATAGTGTTTTGGGGTGGATGGGATTTGGCAGGAAGTGGCAGAATTGGATAAAAGTGTGCATTTCTGATGTGTCTTTCTCGGTGCTGCTGAATGGGGTGTCGGAAGGTTACTTCAAAAGTAGCAGGGGGCTGAGGCAAGGAGATCCACTTTCTCATTTTCTATTTGTTTTAGTGACGGAAGCTCTAAGTAGGCTAGTAGCTAAAGCGGAAAAGGTGGGTTTAGTGAAAGGATGGAAGATTAATCAAGATGGTCCCTCAATATCTATGATACAATTTGCCGATGATACACATCTCTTCATGGAGAATGAAGCAGAGCAAATGAGAAATTTGCGGGGGGTCCTTTTACCTTTTGAAGCGGCGTCGGGGCTGAAGATCAACTTGAGTAAAAGTAAAATCATCGGAGTTGGGGGCGGGCAACACATTGAGGAGCTAGAAAATATTATGGGATGCCAAGTGGGAAAATTTCCTTTGACTTACTTGGGACTACCCTTGGGGGCTAGATATAAATTGAAAGATCTATGGAATCCAGTGATTGAAAAGTTTGAGAAAAGGCTTGCTGCATGGAAAGGTAAATAGCTCTCTAAAGGTGGAAAGATTGCCATGTTAAAAAGTGTGTTTGCTAGCCTCCTGGTTTATTTTCTATTGCTATTCTCCATCCCGAAATCGGTGCAGGCCAGATTGGAGCATCTTCAAAGGGATTTCTTGTGGGACTCTTTTGAAGGAGATAAAAAATTGCACTTGGTAGGGTGGAAGCACATTTGTAAACCAGTGGAACAAGGGGGGGTTGGGAATTCGATTGGTAAGCCAAATGAACCAAGCACTCCTTGCTAAATGGCTGTGGAGATTTTCTATTAAGAAGAACAGCCGTTGGAGGAAAGTTATTGTAGCAAAATATGGAACCTTGGAGTTGGGATGAGACTCTAAAAGACCCACGGGAGCATATGGTACGGGTATGTGGAAAGGTATATACTCGGTCTTCAAGGAGTTCAAAGTGAATGTGGGTGTGAAGGTAGGCAGAGGGAGCATGATAAAATTTTGGAAGGAGTCTTGGTGCAGGGATAGATCGTACGAGATAGCTTTTCCAGCCATTTTCAGTATTGCAGGTAAGAAAAGAAGGAACGGTTCAAGAGCACTACTACCAAGAAGGGGGAAAAACGAGTTGGAACCTACACCTCCGAAGAAGATTAAATGATTGGGAGATCATTGAAGTTGCAACCTTGATAGAAATGCTTGAAAACACTAGGGTGCATGGGGATATGGATGACATACGTCTTTGGTTAGGTGACCCCAAGGGGGAATTTTCGGTGCAGGCTTTTTATCATAAGAGGTTTAACCATGTGGTATCTTCTTGCTCGGCAGAGTATATTTGGAAGTCAAAGGTTCCCTCTAAAGTTGCATTCTTTATGTGATTGATGTTCAATGGCAAACCCCCTACTCAAGATTTGCTTCAGAGAAGAGGTATGCATTTGGTGAACTGTTGTTGTCTGTGCAACCACGATCTGGAGTCGTGTCATCATCTATTCATGCATTGCAGTTATGCCCATGAGCCATGGGGAAGGTGTATAAGCAAGTTTAAAATGAGATGGCTCTAGCCGGTGTCTTGACAATCCCTGGTATGGGAATGGAGCCAATCTCATGGAGTAGGTTTGTTGCCAAAAGGAAAGGAGATATGAAAATGGCTACCTTTTGCTTATTGTTGGTCTATATGGCAAGAAAGTGAGGACCAAGCTATGGTGGCGTCTGAGTTAGCTGATAAGATTGACTCCCTTCTTTTTTCATGGTGCTGTATGCCTTCGTCTTGGAACAAGACAAAGTATATTGATTGGATTTTTGATTGGGACAATCTTGTTTTTAGTTGATTTGGCTTCGAGAAGGCCTTGTATCTCTCATGCTTTGCTTTCTCTTAATGAAATTCTTACCTCATAAAAAAAAAAAATTATAAGAAACTAGTAGATTTCTGTGGTAGTATTTTAGGGTTAGTAGAAGAAGAAGAAGAAGAAGAATAAAGGGGTACAAGAACACATGTAGGAGTATACCTATTTACAATTATACCCTAATATAATACAAAGATATATTTACCCTTACTTGAATGTACTCATATACTCCCTTACACTTCAACACTCCCCTAAAAGTTTTTTTTTTTTTTTGAGAGTTAAAGAGATCATTTATTATGAATAAGGCAAAACACTAAAACATACAAAAGGTATGGATCACCGGGAAGGTGAAAACCACATATAACAAAAAGAAAATTACCCTCAATCACTCAAAAGTTATAATTCCTCACTTCATATTGCGTACCATTCCTTCTCATCAAAAGAACCACCTACCGAGATACACTCAAAGAATAAATTATATATGTAGAGCTTCAACTCGCCTAAAGTTTGATGGTCCCCCTAGTAAAGCATGCCAAATGTCCTGATAAAACCTACCAAGGCCACTCAATCCCCACCCCAAAATCAATTCATTAAAGAACATTGGAAATCCCATGTAGTTTGGAAATGTGAAAGGAAAAAGTACTACATTCCTTTCGCCATAGGACAATGAATGAAAAAATGACTGATCGATTCCTCCCCTACAAGTTGGTATGTAGATATTATGCATATTAAGCTTGCTAACAATCTTATTGAACCTAGGACTACATAAGCCTTTGGTGAACAAGTTAGCTAACCAATCTTTAGATTTGGGAATGCATATATGCTTAGTTTGAAGCTTCTCCTTGATGAAGTGTCTGTCAAGGTCAATGTTTTGGGTCTTATCATGTTGAGTGGGATTGTGAAGAATACTGATCGTAGCCTTATTGTAATAATACTAACTCATAGGATCTTGAGAGTTAAATCCCAACTCTCTTAGGAGGCCATGAATCCCATGTGCCATGCCTCTAAACTTAGGTTCTACACTTGATCTTGTTACAACTGGTTATTTCTTGCTTTACTATGTAACAAGGTTATCTCCCACAAAGGTACAATAGTGTGAGATGGACTTCCTATTTGACATGGAATCAATTCAATTAACATCTGTGAAGGCTTTGATTTAGAGATCTTTTTGCTTGACATAGAAGAGCCCTTGGCCTACATTCTTTTTTAAGTATCAAACAATATGGTATACTGCCTCAAGATGCTTTGTAGTGGGAGTATGCATAAAATAGCCAGCAACCCCAACAACATAAGAAATATCAGGTCTAGTGAAAGTCGAATAGATAAACTTCCTCACCAATCTTTGATAACAACTTATATCAATAAGCCAGTTACCTTCATCTGCTTGAAGGCGGTTATTAGACTAAATGGAAGTCTCACAAGGTCTGCACTCTAATATACTTGAGTCATGAAGGAGATCTAGCACATACTTGTATTGAGATAAAAATATACCTTTCTTGTACCTAGCAATTTCAATACTAAGAAAGTATTATAGATGTCCAAAGTTTTTTATCTCAAATTCCTTGCTCAAGAAACTCTTTATTGTTGATTTCACATTGATCATTACTTGTAACAATAATATCATCTACATAAACAATAAAAGCTTCCACCTTTCCCTTTTAATGCTAAATGAAGAGGGTGTGATCAGCTTGACATTGCTTATACCCATTTTTGAGCATGGCATTACGGAAACCTCTCAAACCATACTCCAAGGATTGCTTAAAGCCATAGAGAGCTATCTTGAGGCTACACACTTTGCCTTTGCCAGTAGAATACTAAAACCTTGGAGGTAATCTAATGCAGACATTAGAGTCAATTGGGGCCCACTCATGTCCTTGGTGGGGTCCACATGAGAAGACCATGGAGGAACACCTATGCTACACCAAGAAAGAAGATCATTTGTTGTTTTAGACATTTCTTTGAGTATTTTTACTCTTTTAGTTAAAGTTCTATGCATTATTAGAGTTTAGGACATAGAGGGAAATATTTGTTGAAGTATACTAATTTGTGTATCTCCTAGCAGCTTAAGGTTTTGGGAGAGTTGGTTTATTTACTGTCAACATGGTATCAGAGTAGGTTTTGGTCATGAGTTTAAA
>JAOXJP010038493.1:0-16506 GCA_025762735.1 Platanus orientalis
CCATGAGTCTAAAGAGCGGACCCCACTACAAGCGCGACTTGACAAATTAACCTCCTCTATAGGGAAGGTTGGTTTGGCAGTCGCGTTCCTTGTTCTTGTAGTGTTGTTGGTACGTTACTTCAAGGGGACTGCAAAAGATGAGAAGGGAAATCGAGAGTTCAATGGGAGGAAGACGAAGATCAGTGATGTGACGAACACTATGGTACGTATTATTGCTGATGCAGTTACAATCGTTGTCGTGGCCATTCCTGAAGGATTGCCCTTGGCCGTTACGCTCACTCTTACCTATTCCATGAAAAGAATGATGGCTGATCAGGCAATGGTTCGGAAACTCTTAGCCTGTGAGACGATGGGCTCAGCCACCACGATCTGTACTGATAAAACAGGTACGCTCACTATGAACCAAATGAAGGTTACCGAGTTTTAGCTTGGCCGAGACTCCATGACTGATGATGCTTCCTCAACAATAGTTTTAAATGTTGTTGAGTTGCTTCATCAAGGAGCTGGTTTGAACACAACCGGAACTGTTTATAGACCTACTTCAAGAGCAGTGCCAGAGTTCTCTGGTAACATGACAGAGAAAGCCATTCTCTCTTGGGCTGTGCTAGAATTGAACATGGATATGGATGAATCGAAGAAAAATTGTACCATTCTCCATGTAGAAACTTTTAATTTGGAAAAGAAACGTAGTGGTGTTTTGATGAAGAGAGATGAGAAGACAATACACACACATTGGAAAGGAGCTGCCGAGATGATACTACAAATGTGTTCAAATTATTATGACAGCACAGGGAGCAAGAAAGCTTTGAATGAAGATGAAAGGATGAAGATCAAGCAAATAATTCAAAGTATGGCAAGTAATAGCCTGCGATGCATTGGATTCGCCCACAAAGAGATTGCTGAAGATATGGAATACAATAAAGAGGATAAGGCCCACCATAAGCTAAAAGAAGAGGGGCTAACCTTGCTTGGTGCAGTGGGTCTAAAGGACCCATGTCGACCAGGGGTAAAACAAGCTGTGGAAGCCTGCAGATATGCTGGAGTTAACATCAAAATGATCACCGGAGACAACATTTTCACAGCAAGGTCGATAGCAATCGAATGCAGGATACTCAGGCCCAATCAAGATTTGAATAGTGGAGAGGTCGTGGAAGGTGTAAAATTTCAAAACTACACACTATATGAGAGGATGCAGAAGGTTGATAAAATCTCTGTGATGGCAAGGTCATCCCCCTTTGACAAGCTTCTGATGATACAATGCTTGAAACAGAAAGGCCATGTTGTGGCTGTCACTGGTGATGGCACAAACGATGCACCGGCGTTGAAAGAAGCTGATATTGGACTTTCTATGGGCATTCAAGGCATTGAAGTGGCTAAGGAGAGCTCAGATATTGTCATCTTAGATGATAACTTTGCTTCTGTTGCCACTGTTTTGAGGTGGGGAAGATGTGTTTATAGCAACATCCAAAAATTCATTCAGTTCCAACTTACAGTGAATGTCGCTGCTCTTGTGATCAACTTTGTCACAGCGGTTTCTGCCGGTGATGTCCCATTAACAGCAGTCCAATTGTTGTGGGTGAATCTAATCATGGACACATTGGGGGCCTTGGCTCTAGCTACCGAGCGACCCACTAAGGAGCTCATGGAGAAGCCACCAGTAGGTCGAACTGAATCACTTATTACCAACATCATGTGGAGGAATCTCATGGGTCAGGCGCTATATCAAATAGCCCTCCTATTGACACTCCAGTTCAAAGGTAAGTCTATTTTTGGTGTAAATGAGAGTAAAGGACACCCTGATTTTCAATACTTTCGTCTTATGCCAAGTTTTCAATGAGTTTAACGCGAGGAAAATGGAGAAGAAGAATGTTTTCAAGAGAATTCATAAGAACCGTTTATTTATGGCAATCGTGGGTTCAACCATCATTCTTCAGGTGGTAATGGTGGAATTTCTGAATAGGTTTGCAAACACAGAGAGGTTAGATTGGGGACAATGGGGTATATGCATTGGACTTGCAATCATATCTTGGCCAATTGGGTGGGTTGTCAAGTGGATACTGGTATCACATAAACCATTTCTAAGCATCCTCAAGTGGTAAAGCTATAATATGAAATTGTATATTTGTTCATATGTTGAGTTTGTCTTTAATTTCTAACCATAGATCATACTATGATCTAACGGTGTCAATAATTTTGGGAGCTATATAACTCCTTCAATGTGAAGAGTGAGCGATTTTCTAACTAATTAAAAAGGAAACCTAAATAAATAGATAAAGGTGTAGAGAAGTTGGGTTTTTTCGGGGCTTTGAAAGTGTATGTTTGTGTAAGAGAGAGGGTGTATAAGGGAAATGGGGTGGGTTTTTGGGTCTAAAAATTTTATACTTTGTTGTACATAATCCACATTTTCATAGCAAAGAAATGTTTGTTCTATAGGCTATCAAGCCAAACCATGCCAAACCACAAAATCTCTGCGCCTTGTTGAGGTTTGCTTTTATTTTATTTTATGCTATATTTGTATAATTTAGAAAGTTTTCAAAACACCACAAATTGGTATCAAAGCTGAGTTTGGATGATCCAAGATTTTGCCATGCACGAGATGGCAATGAAAGGTACAAACACCAAGTTCAAGGTAAAGAAATTTGACAAGAAGACTAATCTCTTTATGGTAAAGAAGAGTGAAAGATCTATTGGTATAGTAAGGGTAAATCAAGGCATTAATCGGTTATAAAGAACATATCAAGGTACCTCTCTGGTCTTGACTAGGTAAGTCGACTCTAGACAGCTATACATGTACATTAGTCATGTTATGATCAAGTCGGATGGTGTCAATACTAAATTGATTCGCTATTATGCGTAACAATGGTTTTTCAAGGCTAATGGTTTTTTTTTTTTTTTTTTATGACAACAAACATGTTACATGATTCAGGTTCAAGGTGGATGTGCGTTCCAAGCATATGTGACACAAAGTTCACCAATGATGGCAAGTACAGGTTTTCTCTAAGGTCTTTCTAGAATATGAACCAAGGTGGAGCGTTATGCACATGCCATAGGTTTTGTGTCTCAGTAAATATACAAGTGGAGCAAGCTACAACAAGATATCCTCAAGAGGCTAGAAAAAAACCTAAGGTAGGCATTTGTTGGGTTTGTCTTTAATTTCTAGCCATTATATCATACAATGATATAATAGTAGTAAAAATTTTGGGAGTAATATAACTCCTTCAACATGAAGAGTTGTGGACGATGTTTTAACCAATAAGGAAACCTAAATAAATAAATAACTAAAGGCTGAAATAACTCCTGTAGAGAGGTTGGATTTCATCATGGGTTTGAAAGTGAGAGAGAGAAAGGGTGTACAAAGGAAATGGTGTTGTTTTTGGGTCTGAAAATTTTACACTTTCTTGTACAGATCCTACATTTTCATAGTGAAGAAATATTTGTTCCTCTAACATTGATGTTTGCTATCATGCTGAACCATGTAATCTCTATGTCTTGTTATGGTTTGCCTTTATCTTATTTTTCTGTTATATTCATGTGATTTATAAGGTGTTCAAAATTCCATAGTTTCTTTATTTTTTAAGGAATTTATTGAAACTTTCAAAAAGAATTGATGAATCGAACCAAAGAGTTGGATAAAGAGACTTAGTTGTTGGAGACTCGGAGCATTTAGAACAAGGACATCGTTGGAGCAATCTATAAGAGAGAAGGTAGGGTGAAGAATTACCATGCACGGTCGGTGAGCTACAACAAATAGCAGTCAGTGACATCTTTTCTCAGCAAAGCATGAAGATTAACCTCTTCAGTTCTTTTTACCATGTTTTATTTGAAATTGGATCTTCATCTGCCTTTATTCAATCATTTTCCAATAACCATTTTCTTTAATTAATACAAGTTGTTAACTCTTAGTCTTTTTCTTCCTCAAGACTACGTTTGCTCTTAATCTCATTAGATAAGAGCATTGTGGTGACATAATTTGTTAGTTATGGAGCCTAATGTTACAAATGAACCCAGGAAGAGCAAGGGGATCAAGATACTATATCAAGTCGAATTGACATGTTTGATCGATCAAAGTAGGGCTCAATCAATCAAACTTGGATCGATCGAATAGAGAGGATTATTGGCCGAGACAATTTTGATCAACCGAAAACAGTTCGATAGACGTAGAAAAAAAGTCCAACTCACGTACGAGGGGACAAAAATATACTTTTATAGAGATTTTGATTAACCCTAAATTCCTTTGTTATAAATATATGTTTTGGTCGATTAGGGCTAAATAGCTTTGATAAGAGAGAGAGAGAGAGAGAGAGAGAGAGAGAGAGAGCCCTTGAGAAAGAAGTGGTTTTGTGGTGAGAGAGAGAGAAAGAGAGCAAAAGTGTGTAAGCTTGTAAATGTCTTAGAATGCATCCCTTCTTCCGGAATAATGAAATTATTTCTATGGCTCCATGGTTTTTTCCCAATTTGGGGTTTTCCCATAAATCGTGTCTTGTGGTGTTCTAGATCTTGATTGTTTGCTTTTATTTCATGATTATTATTGCTTCCTAGGATCCTTCGATAGAAGGGTTGTGATCCTAACAACTAGTATCAGAGCTTTAATCCACAAATTTTATAGTTAAGAAATCCAATGGTTTGAATTTTGCACTCTCGAAGATGCAAATAGAGGACTAACTCTAATAGAAGAATCTATATCAACCACTTTAAGGAAAAGTAAAGACCTACAACAATGTTCGATTCAGATTGGGAGGTACTCAATAGAAAAGCATTAAGTACTATTTATCTCTCTTTATTGTCGACAGTTGCTTTTAATATATCCAAAGCAATAAAAAACATAAAATATTTAATGGCTTCCTTGTCATGGATGTATGAGAAATCATCTGCCTCAAATAAAGTTTTTTGGATGAACAGACTATTTCACATGAAGATGGTTGAGGGTGATACTATTGCTAAATATCTAAATGAATTTAACATAGTCATCAACCAGTTAACTTTGGTAGGCATCAACTTTGATGATGAAGTTAGGGCCTTGTTAATATTATCCTATTTACAAGAAATTTGTGATGATTTGGTTATGGCGTTAAGTAATTCCTTAGGCTCGAACACATTAAAATTTGATAATGTTATGAGTGTTATTCTCAATGAGCAAATTCATAGAAAATCCTCAGGTGAATCATCAAGGAATTCACAGAATGTAGAGAATAAATGAAGGAAGACTGAAAGAGAGAAAGACCGTGGGAGATATAAATCAATGGATAAGTCAAAATCAACAAAACCAAGAGTTGATTGTTCAACTTATGGAAAAAAAGGGACACCTAAAGGACTATTGGGCACTAAAGAAGAAGCATGGAAACAATAGCAACAAGAAAAATGATGCAACTGTAAACATCACAGGTGAAGTCTTGAAGATTCTTTGATTCTTGCACTTGATTATAAATCCAAATCTTGGGTTATAGATTCTGGTGTATACTTTCATGCCACTGCAAGTAAAGAATGTCTCAAGAATGTGTAAAGTGATTTTGGAAAAGTCTATCTTAGTGATAACAAGACTTGCAACATAATTAGGAATGGAAATATCCAACTAAGTTTTCCAAATGGAGGGCATGGAAGTTGACTGATATAAGACATGTACTCTATTTGAAAAGAAATTTAATATATTGGTCAGTTTGTAAGTTCAAGTTATACAAGGACTTTCACGGGAAATTCGTGGAAGGTCATCAAAGGTGCTCTAATTATTACTCGTGAAAAGAAGGAAGACACTTTATCTGACTAGAAAAAATAACGGCTTCATTGTAGTTGTTATTAAACACATGGTACTGTAGACTTGGGTATATTTATAAGTGAAATATTAATAAAAATTCGTCATGCTAAAGGAAAACTTCCATGCCTCAAATCCTTCGACTAAGAATTTTGAGAAGATTATGTTTTGGGAAAATAGAAGAAAGTTGGTTTCTCAAAAATAGGAAAGTCATCAAATTCTAAAAAGTTAAAAGTAGTTCATATTGATATGTAGGGACCAGCTCACATACCTTCTCTTGGTAGATCTTTTTACTTTATTACTTTTATTGATGATGCCACAAGAAAATTATGGGTTTATCTTCCAAAGAACAAGTCTGATGTATTTGAAGTTTTCAAAAAGTGAAGAGCCTTGGTTGAAAATGAAATAGGTTTAAAACTTAAATGTGTAAGGTCTATCAATAGGGGTGAGTATCGTAGTAAGGAGTTTAATAGATACTACACTACAAATAAGATGAAACAAGAAGACTATTCCTAATACACCACAACAAAATGGAGTGGCAAAACGCATAAATAGAACGATTGTAGAGCGTGCCAAGAGCATGAGGATATATGTTGGATTGCCTAAACAATTTTAGGAGGATGCAATAAACATAGCAGTATATTTGCTAAATCGTGGACCTACGATACCACTGAATGGTAGACTTCCAGAGGAAGCATGGACTAAAAAATAGGTAAATCTATCACACTTAAGAGTGTTTGGTTGTATCTATTATGTCTATATTGATGTTGAAAATAGAACAAGCATGGTCCAAAAAAAAAAACATTTTCATTGGATATAGTTCTAATGATTTTGGCTATAAGATTTCAGATGAAGAAATTAAAAAATCATTAAAAGTAAAAACGTTGTATTTAATGAGAGAGTCATGTACAATGATAAAAAAAAAAAAAAAACATACAGACGGATAAAAAGGAGTATGTGGAGTTAGATGAAATTTATGACAATGATGTCCAAAGTGTAGATAAAACTCAAATACCAAATGAAGATCTATAGGTAGACCTTCAGACACCTACTATGTCACCAAGGTCCTCAAGGACACCTAAGCTAATACAACGGTTTTCTCATTCGTTGTATTATTTGTTGTTGATAGATAGTGGTACGCCTAAATGTTATGATAAAGCATTCTAGGTGAAAACTAGAAATAAGTGGGAGCATGTCATGGATAAATAGATGACATTTTTGATATCAAACCATACATGGTACCTAGTTCCACTACCAAAAGGAAAGAAGACATTAGATAACAAGTGGGTTTACCGGTTGAAAGAAGAATATGATGGCAATAAACAATACAAGACCAGTCTGGTTGTGAAAATGTCAACAAAAGAAGGATATTGATTACTATGAATTATTTTCTCATGTGGTCAAGATAAACACAATTAGAATAGTGTTGAACATTATGGTGATAGAAGATTTTCACCTTAAGCAGGTAGATGTAAAAATGGTGTTTCTCCATGATGATTTGGAAGAAGAAATTTATACGCATCAGCCACAATGTTATGCTATTAAATGATAGGAAGAATGGTGCATAAACTGAAATAGAGTTTATATGGCTTGAAGTAAGCACCAAGACAATAAATAGTATATCAAATTTGATAGATTTATGTCAAATGGTGGTTTTAGAAGATATCATGCAAATCATTGTTCCTATTATAAGAGCTTTGATGACAGTTATATATTATACTACTAATGTATGTGAATGATATTCTTAATTATTACAGGATCAAGCATACATGAGATAAATTATATAAACATGAAGTTGTCAAAGGAGTTCAAGATGAAGGATTCAAGCTCTACGAAATAGATTCTTGGTATAAGGATTACTAGAGACATGAACAATCATACAAGGAAGATGTCTCGGGTGGAATATGTTAAAAAGGTGTTGCATAAGTTCAACATACAAAATACCAAGCCAGTTAGTACCCCCTAGCTAGTCACTTCAAACTATCCAAAGAAAATTCTCTTAAAACAATGGAAGAAAGAATACATGTCTTAGGTTCCATATGCCTCAGTTGTTGGCAACTTGATGTATGTCATGGTCAGTATAAGGCTAGATATTGTTCAGATAGTGGGAGCAATGAACATATTTTTTAGTAAACCTAGAAAAAGCATTAGGAAGAAGTTAAGTGGATCTTAAGATACTTAAGAGGTACTACTAACACAACATTATATTTTAGAGGGTCAGAGATTAAATTGTAAGGCTATATTAACTCAAACTTATCAAGTAACTTTGATAAAAGAAAAAACAAAATGGGGTGTGTCTTCACCTTAGGAAATACAAAAGTAAGGCAGGTATCACAACTACAGAAGATAGTTTGCTCTTTCAACTACAGAAGCAGAGTATAATATAGCTACAGAAACTATTAAGGAGATGATTTAGTTGTAGAACTTGATAGAAGAATTGGGTAAGAAGCAAGAAAACATAAAGGTAAGAAGCAAGAGAACATAAAGCTCTACAGTGACAGTTAGAGTGACATTCATCTTACGAAGACTTCAATGTTTTATATCAAAACCAAGCACATTGATAGGAGATATCACTTCAATTCATAAGATCATTCCTAGAAGACAAAGTGTTGAGACTAGAAAAGATTTACACAAGTGAGAATCCTACAGACATGTTCACAAAGGTGGTCACTACAAAGAAACTGAAGATGTATAAAGCTTCAATTGGTCTTCAAGCATGAGAAAAATGAATAAATCCAGAAGAATTTCATAGGGGAAGAGGTATCATCACAAGTGCACCAAGTAGTTGTTCAAGAAGGTTATGATCAGAATCCAAGTGTAAGATTGTTAGTTGTGAAGCCTGATATTATAGATGATCCAAGGAAGAACAAGGGGATCAAGCCATTGTATCAAGTTAAATTGACATGTTCGATCGATCAATCTTGGATCTATTGAAGATGCCTAGATCGATCAAGTCGAAAGGGCTATTGGCCTCGAAGATTTCGATCAATCAAAAATAGTTCGATCGATCGAACTGTCCAGACACAAAAAAAAAGAGCATCATTCGCATATGAGAAGACAAAAGTATATTTTTGTGGAGAGTTTGATTAACCCAAAATTCCTTAGGTATAAATATATGATTTGAACGATAAGGGCCAGAGAGTCTTGATAAAAACAAGAGAGAGATATATATAAAAAAAAAAAAAAAACTCTTGAGAAAAAAGAGTGATTTTGTGGTGAGAGAGAGATAAAGAGAAAGCTTGTAAGCATTTTAAAACACATCCCTTTTTCTATAATAGTGAAATTTTTTTCTATGGCTCTATGGTTTTTCTCCTATATAGGGTTTTCCACTTAAATCATGTGTCTTGTGGTGTTCTTGATTGTTTGCTTTTATTCTATGATTGTTGCAGCAATAATATTGGATCCTAGGATCCTTCAATAGAAGGGTCACGATCCTAACATGATTAAGATGCATCATATACTTTCCACATGGGAACATAACCACCAAGTGCTCTTATGAATCTAGAAGCAAGATAAAAAGCAATAAGCATTGTCTTCTACCTCTTTCTTGATAACAATTAATCCAAAATTTAATTGAACATGTTCATTTGTTTTAAGAGATACCCGCATTCAATCATTTTTATGGTATATAATCACCTCTTCAAGGATAGCTTATTACTCAAGCTCTTCCCCTTATAGAGCTTTTCCAATTTCATCTAGGTATTAAATCTATCTCTATAATGTTAAACAAAACATTATTTGTAATACATAATCAGTCATGATAACTACTCTCAAGTCATTCTTCCTAGTCTAGCTTTGACATTGTTATTGGCTAGTGAACAATCTACTCAACACCTTGTACAAGCTTCCTTGCACTAAGATTCCCCTCCCTTATTTACCACAAACTGAAATTAATTTCAATCAAACTTCTCTCCATTAAGACTTTTTTTTTTTTTTTTAATTTGGTTGGTAAAATAGACAATAAAGCCATCATTCATTTCCATGAGAATGTTGAGTACATGATTCTAAATTAATAACAGTTGCTAATTTACCTCTAACTTGTCTAGGATTCTAGCGACCGGGAACTAAATCCCAAGTAACAGAGGCAGCCATATAATGAGCTACTCTATTACAGCTTCGGGGTACAAATGATAATGTTTTTCTTGATAGTTTTATGATATTTCTTCATTCCACCAAGGGGGGTCACTATCATAGTCATTTATGAGATTGACAATCACCTTCCAACAAGATGTCACTGGTCATGTACTTTGCTAGTTGGAGCCCAAGATGAAACACCATAGCCTCAGCCTTAGTTGGCAAGCACCCATCAAAAGTTCTAGAAACAGCATCTATAAAGGAGTCAATATAATCTCTAACAATGGTGGCAGCTACCCCTTTAATTCCCATTGCACCATCAACATTGATTTAGTATTCACCAAACAAGGGAGGAGACCATCTAGCAGATGAGCTAGTATTTTATAATCCTCCACACATTGATAATCATGAACAAGTTTAAGCGCTTTGGTAATAGTATCTTGTGGTGACACAATAGAGGATTGGAAGACTCTTTGATTCCATCCTTTCCAAATTTTTCACATGATGACATGTGTTTGGAAACAAGTAACTCCAATCAGTTACCTAAGAAATAACATTCTTTCTCATCTCTCTTGTTCTCAAACCAAGAGGGAACATGAACCAAATAGCCTGTGCAAACTCAAAATAAAAATAAAAAATAAAAAAAAGGATGGTCAATAGTCTCCATACCTTATCCACATGGAGAGCATGAAGAATCCAAGTCTTTGATAAATTTCACGATATTGGCCTTCATTGCAATAACATTATGTAGATATCTCCATAAAAACATAATGACACATGATGGAAGATCTTGGATTTTCCATAATATCTAGAAGATTTTCCTTAATTGTGGGTCTTATGAGTTTGAAGAAGCTTTGCACTTTTGGATCCGAGTGTAGGATGATTTGGTGCTAAACTTTCCAGAGGGGGTGAGGGTCCAAATAAACCTATTCTCTTCATACTGATTTAGGAAACAAAGATGGATACTAAGGATGGCCTTCGTGAAATTCGGCTAAAAGATTTGTCTGATAATCTCCTCACGTTATTTCCATGAAACTGGGTCTAGAAGCTCGTATACCTTCATTCTTGTAGCGTTTGCATCATAATCTCCTAGTCTAAATAGAGATAGACATGATATCCAAAGGTCTTCCCAAATGTCAACCTTTCTTCAATTCACAATAATTCAGCAAGCACCTTCCTTGAGTAACCCTTGGCTTTTTAAGATTTCTTTTCATATGCTTGACGCGTATCTAGAAAAATTTACATGCCAAACGTTATTATTTCTCAACTATCTTGCCTTTAGAAGCTAGGCCCATAGAGAGTTTGGATTTTGCAAGAAGCGTCATCCAAGGTTTGATGTTAGAGCTCTGTTAACTACTTCCATCTCCCTTATCCATAAACCACCATGCTCCTTTTTTCCTGAAATAAGCTCTAGGATTTAAGATAAATTTGATGTTTACCTTCTTCCTTTCCCCACCAAAAATCCCTTTACAACTTTTTTTGTTCTTGGCACATAGACTTTGAGAGGATTTGAGTTGACATTGAGTCGCTACGAATAGAAGCCAAAACCGATTTAATCAGGATAATCTTTCTTACATGAGATAATAATTTTGACTTCCATCCTTTCAATTTGGTTTTAACTTTCTTGACAAGAAATTCATAAGATGCCTTCTTGGAGTGGCTTAAGAGCAAATGCTTCTTGAGATACTTGTTGTCTTTAAACATTAGATTCACACCAAAGAAATCTGCAAACGTTTTTGTTTTTTGGTGGAAGCAATATTTTGGCTAAAATACATTGATGATTTGCTGAAATTCACTTTTTAACATGACCAACTTTTATATAAGGTGACTATTGACTTGATAGTCTCAACATTTCTCAAGCAAGTTTTTCCAAAAATTAATAAATCATCTGCAAACATGAGGTGACTGATAGATCGTGGGTACGTATTAATTTTAACCCCTTGAAGGATCCCTTGGGCTTCCATTGATGAGATTAACTTTGAGAGGATTTTAGCACATAGGATGAAAATATAAGGAGAAAAAGGGCAGCATTGCCGAATACTACAAGTTGGATTGATATCACCTTTAGGATTCCCATTGATAACAATGGATGAGGTGTCTATGATTCTAGATATGGAAACCAAATCCTTTAAACACCTCACTTACTAATCGTCATTTTAATCTGTCATATGCTTTCCATATCCAACTTCTAAACAAATCCTCCTTTCCTACCCTAGTTTTTGCCGAATGAGTAGAAAATCTCTTGTGCAATGATGATGTTGTCTTCAATCCATCTGCCTAGTACAAAAGCTCCTTGGATAGGAGAGATGATTTGATTAAGAATATGCCTCATACAATTTGCAATAATCTTCATAACCACCTTATATGTAACATTGCATAATGATATAGGCCTAAAATTTGTAAGTATCTCAACAATCTCCTTTTCTGAGATAAGAGCTATGTGAGTATGGTTTGCCTCCTTTGGAATAGATTTCTCTTTGAATACGTGTTGAAAAAATTTAACAAGATCAGCATCAGTTACATCCCATAGTTTCTAATATAGAACAACCGGAACCCCATCATGTCTTAGAACTTTGAGTGGGCCCATAGTGTTGATAACACCTCTAATTTCACCATCATGTAGAATAAAGCATAGTTAAGTGTTCCCAATTTCCGTCACCGGGCAGTCAATATATGCAAATTCAGGTAGAATTAGAGAGGGATTAGAAGAGGAGAAGATTTCTTGAAAATAATGTATAAGACAATTCATGATTTCCTTCTCATCCAAAGTCTCCCTTCCAGATTCAAGCTTTATGTGGCTAATTCAATTTTTCCTTCTTTTGTTTAGTGTAGTGATGTGGAAGAAGCCCATGTTTCCGTCCTCCTCTCCAAGCCATGAAATCTCGATCTCTACAACTAGTAAATTTCTTCTTTCTTAAGGAGATTATTCATAACTTCGAATTTGAAGGATCGGTTAGCCACATAGCTTCAAATTTGAAGGATCGACATCTTCTCCTTTTTGACTTCTCCAGCTTGAATAGGATGAGTGCATGGTAACTATTAATCATTGGGAAGTAAAAAATTGTTGCCTCTAGAAAAAGTAATCTCCAATCCGCATCCAGTAATACTCTCTCTAACCTCTCTTTGATGTTGAAGTGAGATCGATGCTTGTTGGTCCATAAGCTGGTTTATTATAGCCGGGGTCCAATAAGCCACAACTATTTATCAAGTTCCTAAAATCTTGAAAGTAATTATTAGACATATGAGAGCCTCCCAATTTTTCAGTTGAGCTAGTTATGGAATTAAAATCACCAACACAACACCATGGTTTAGTGGTGTTGGCAGTTAACTTCTCGATATATAATTCCAAACCTCCCTTCTTTTCTGCTTTTTGGGATCCCCATAAATATAAACTAGGTACCAATCCACTTGGAGAACATCATTATGAATTTCAGCAACTATTATGTTTTAAGTACTATCCATCACTTGCACGTTGACTTAATCAGTCCATAGTAGCCAGAGTCCAACAGATCGACCATTAGAGGTAAAGACATGAAAATTCTACTGCCCCAGACATCTCAGGATTGAATTTGATGGGGAAGACTATAACGAGGCCCCTACTAGTCGGCTCCGATGAGCCAGCACAATCCCAACCCTAGAAGAACCGACCCAAAGAATTCCTAGAAGGGCCAACCCTGGCCCCCCGACTCACCAAGTGCTTAGGCCCCCAACGGGGAGATAGAATAGTCCCTCAACACCCAACCCCGAGTATTCTGTAAGTAGTCCCGACTATTACTCAGAGTACCTGACACCTAATGACCACTCAGGACCCTGAGGCACCTGGGGCCCAAGATTCCCCAACACGCTGAAACACAGCAACCCTGACTACTCAGCTTAAGGATAAGCATGACCTAGAGACCGCTATGAGAATAGCATATTCTCTATATCAGGCACTACAACAAAAAACACCTTTTGCAGCGTTTAAAAAAATGTTCTCTATAGTTATACAGAGCATTTTTTAACCGTTGTTTTGACATGCGTCGTGAAAAGGCACAAACTTTATGATCCTAAAGTACACTTTAGGCAGTATTTTGGAAACGTTTCGTAAAGTGTGCTTTGGGAAGCGTTTTGAGTTTACACAACGTTTCAAAAACGCTGCCTAAAGTTCACTTTAGGAAACGTTTTCAAAATGCTGCCTAAAGTGTACTTTAGGAAGCATTTTCAAAACGCTGCCTAAATGTTTTTTTTTTTTTCTATAAAATCCTGCATTATAACACTATTTAAAATAAAAGTGAATTTATAAAATTTCCCCTATTCCAAGTTTACTCAAAATTTACCTCAAAACTAATATGAAAAATGAAAAGAAATAAATAAATAAGACAAAAACTGCCAGCAAATTGCTCAGAAGTTGGGAGAAGGCTTATAACTGTTTAAAACAAAAGCACATAGAAGTACCTATTGCAATGAACCATGGGACTCTGACAAACACTCCTAGATTCTTCCTTCCTCAACCGATCATCATAATCTTTCTTCTTCGTAGAATCTGAAAGAACCTGAAAATTTATCACTGTTACAAATTGCAGAGACGACCATTACACAACTTGCATGAAAGTTGCAATGGAAGGGTACATTACCATTTTAAACAAAGAATCCATACAGCAAGTGCAACATCATGTACAACAATAAATAAGCCTACACTACACTTTTTGTGTACATAAACTTGCCTCGTATGCGGAGTGAAGTTTTTTGAATGATTCACTCACTATCACACTTCTCATTTTTTTGTCAGGATGCACTAGCTTCACCTATGCAGATAAAAGACAAACCATAAGCACAAATAATAATTAGAATAAACAAAAGGAAATAGAATAACCACACGACTAAAATTGAATTGTTATCTAATTTCACAGTTTATGCTTTACAACCAGACCTCCTTAAGGGGAAAACAAGAACAGGGGGTGGACCACTCGACATGCATAACATACAATCTGCCACAAGTGGCATGACCCACCACTTCATTGTCATCTATAATGCAATTTGACAATGCAGCACACACAATACCAAATTCTAACTCATTTGGAATGAGTTGTACTAGTAGTATATAGAACATAAAATGCATAAAACTTGCGATGGGTGATAAAGATAGAAGCACCCATTAGGTCACCGTAAGGATGACCTATCAAAAGGAACTTGATATTTTATATTAACACATAAAACTTTCACTTCTTCAAAGATTTGCAATCTCAAATAACCAGTCTAACCTCCCATGGACTTGAAGGAGATATATTCCTTTCCATTATACTTTATTGCAGCTTTATCATAATCCCAAGAGGTGGCCACCAAAAAAATCAGTATAATACTAAAATGGAATGACTGTAATATAAGAGATAAAATTCCCTAGTCATTCGTAAAATGTAACACCTGCTTGCTTCAATTTCGTGTCGAAGAGGCCCAAATACACATTCTTGTATAAGTAAAATAGAACAGTTGAATCGGAACAAGATTCTGGAAAATCTGACTCTTAATAGAAGAAGAAGAGAGTACATGAATTACTTCCTCTTAGATTTTGTTACATATTCCCAGTTTATATCGACTTCTATAAAAAAAAAAAAAAAAAAACAACACTAAAAGAGGAGTAATTGAATCTAGAAGATTAAAAGCACCAGATTTAAGGATACTCTCTCTTTCTCTCAAACAAAGACATACATGTTTCATATCTTCCTCAGTCTTCCAGATTGAATTTTGTGTCTACCTCTACTCCCCAGAACTTGATAGATGCTCTGTCATAGACACAAACAAAATTTCTCTGCTCAATCTGATAATCTCTTTGATAAAATAAAAAAAGTGTTTTTGCCTGGGTTGGAAACGTTTCACTCTAAAGCAAAAATCTATCCATAGAGAAAAGGAAAAGAGAAAATGAAATATATTACCAAAGGGAGAAAAAGTGATTAACTTAACTGATAAGGCTCTCTATAATCTCTATCCCCCCTATTTAAGCATCACCTCACAGACGCCTGCTCTCTTTGAAACCATCCTCTCGTCACTTTTCGGCACTGATGTGTCGGCCCCTAATGTTAGTCCTATCTTAGGCTCACATTATGGATCCACCAAATCCGTGAAAAAGTGCTTATATATTAAACCAAACTCACAAAAAAAAAAATGTATATCATGAAAAATATTCCCAAAGTATATTTAGAACATATATTTGTGTCCAATGAGCTCCAAACCAACATGCTAGGCACCATACCAAACTAAAAGTATTTATTGCATGCCTTCATAATAAAACTGAATGGAAAAAAAAAATGTTCAACCACACCCAAGTAAGACATGTCATCATATAATAGTATTTATTAAAAGCAAATATGGCAATGTTTGTTGCTTGCAATGGATCCCAATAGCTCTTGCATGTAGTCCCAAAAGTGGAAGGAATTCAAACTATCTCCAACTCACTGACCAGGAGAAAAGGCTTCTCATGAGAATGTTTGATACCTATTGACATTTGTATGGAATAATACATAATACACAAATTACAAACTACTACTATCCATAAAGTAAACTAAAAAATTTACATTGAAATGAAACTAAATGTAAATGTCAGTCATATTTATTAGCCTCTACCATTTTTGTTCTCTCTCTCTCTCTCTCTCCACTTTCTCTCTCATCGTCATTTGCAGAAGAAGCCATTAGAATCGCTTGATCTTTTCTGG
>JAOXJP010038504.1:0-16505 GCA_025762735.1 Platanus orientalis
TTTTCACACTTTCACTTTTGTAATTTACTTTTATAATACTTTTGGATGTGTATTTATAGCTTTTTTTTTTTTTGCAATGTGTAGTGTTATTTACTTTTTTATCAACCTTTTAACACTTAAAATTTTGCATATGTGCGATAATGAGTATCACGAGGGCACTGATTCCCAACTATTGATACCGAAGTGTGTAATGAAGTATAATTGTTTATAAGTATTTAGTAATGTTTATTATAACATTTCTTAATATTACATTAAAAAATTCTAAGGTTTATATAGTGTTTTCATAGATTCCATCACCGACAACATGTCATAAAGATGACGGTTCTTTCAACCGTCATAGATGATTGTTTTCTATATTTAATGATTCTTAAGTATGAATTAGTGATTATTCTATCAAATCTTAAAGTTTCAAATCAAAATTCCTTCATTTGATCTGTATTTCACCCGTCTTTCGGTTTCGGATGCCGTATCTCCACAATAAGCTGCGATATGCGAGATGTACCCATATCTTGGGTCCGAGACACGAGTCGCGATAACGATATTTTTAACCTTGCGCTTGACCGAGCCACCCCTTAAGTACTATCGATTATTTCTGACTTTTCCAGGTAACATAGTTACCGCCTACTAGATTGCTCTTATTCTTACTTTTTTTCTTTTTGATAAATAAGATAATTTATTGAAGCTGAAAAAGGGAACTATGAGACAAAGGGCAGCATGAGAAATGCACCCTACACCAACATAGGCAAAAAACCCAAGGGGAAGCAAAGATAACCAATGCTTACAACTTTGATTCAATAAAAAATCCACACCCTATATGGGATCCCGAGATTACAAGAAGAAGAGAGCCAATCAGATATCTCTGAAATAATAACCTCCACTATTTTTGGAAAAGGAGGAGACAACCCTTAAAAATGTGTTTGTTATGCTCCTCCCACACACTCCAAAAGATAGAAAAAGGGATCAATCTCCATATTTCATTTCCCAAGAGACTCAAATTCGGAAAAAACTGATGCGGCAGCTCTCCAGCAAGGATTTCACAAACCCAGGGGTTGCCCATTACACCTTAAATCTGGCCAACATATAGTTCCCAAAGGAAGCAGCTACCTGCCAATGGTTGAATAGGTGGCTTGAGGTCTCCTCCGCAACACAGCACATGGAACACCGATTGGGCTAAGAAGACCTTCAGAGATAAGATTGTCAATTGTTGGAAATCGATTCCACCGAAAAAGCCAAATGAAGAAAGAAACCTTTGACTGCATCCGATTATCCTAAACAAACTGATCAGGGAAAGGGGACCGGGGGGGGGGGAACCCTGAGACAAGGCCCAATATAAATAGCTGACCAAGAAGCCTTTTTCCTCATCCAACCTCCAAACTCTTTCATCCTCTATTTTGCTGTCCCCTATCCTGCAGGCTTCTAGAATATCCAGCAAACGAGCCTTATCATCAACCTCCTAGTTGTCAAGGTTCTTCCTAAACTTAACATTCTACAAACAAAATTCCGTGGTCTGAATCATATGCTCCCTCACCGACCCACTCTTATTTTCCGCTAAGTTGAAATAACCCAGAAACAAGCTGCAAAGAGGGTCCAGTATACACCAAGGATCAATCCAAATTTTAACTTTGTCCCCATTGCTCACCTTAATTTTGAAAATATTTGAAAAATCTCAAACCCTTTATAAATTCTTTTCCAAACACCACACCCTATTGCCCCTTGAGGTTTTCTATTAGCCCACCCATTCGCCACTTTCTCATAATTTGGTAGCAATTACTTCCCTTCACAAAGCCTCTCATTCCCTCTGAAATCCCCACAACCACCTATCCAACAAAGCACTAGTCATTCTTCGGACTGATCGAGTCCCCAAGCCGCCTTGGTCGTGAATCTGATGAATATCAACCCATTTAACCCAATTGATCTTCTTCCTTCCCTAACCATCCTTCCACAAAAACTCTCTCTGTAATTTCTCTATCTTGTTAGTAGATGAAGTAATGAAGCTGGTGTATCAAACAATGATAAATAGTAAATGGGTAAGCTAAATAGAGCACTTCTTAATAGGGTTAGGTTACCCCCTATAGACAAGTACTTATCTTTCCACCCTGTAGGCCTCTTATCCATCTTCTCAATCACCAGGTTCCAAATCTTCTTAGAGTTCTCCTTAGCACCCAAAGACAAACCTAAGTAAGAAGAAGGGATTGCACTTAACACCCCAAAATATCGGAGAGAATTGCAATGTTTAGGACTTGGCCCACTAGAATCACCATAGGTTTTCTTAAATTTACTTTCAAACCCAAAGCTGTCTCTAAAATAAGAAGGATGCACCTCAAATTTCTGAAAACTTCTAGCTTTGTTTTTAATAAGAAAGGGGAGTCATCTTCGATTTGTATAAAAGTAATAGAAGGGCCATTTCTCCCACTAGAAAACTCAAGCATTCCTATAAATTTTGCCTTCCTGACTAGTCACCAGCTTGCTGAGTAGCTCCACCACTATAATGAAGAGATAGGGAGATAGCGGATTCCCTTGCCGCAGACCCCTACTATTTTAGAAGAAGCCTTTAGCAGAGCCATTGATCAGTATAGAGAATGAGGGAGATGTCACAAGTATTTTTATCCAATTCTTCCATCTGTGGCCAAAGCCCATATGACAGAGCACAGAATCTAGAAAATACTAGTTTACATGATCATATGCCTTCTCCTTGTCATTCTTGCACACCACCCCGCCCTTCTTTGAATCTTGCATCAATGCATTCATTAGTTAGCAAGGAGCAATCCATGATCTTCCAGTCAGAGACAAGGGCATTCTGCGACTTTGAAATCAACCCCAGAAGAACCTCTGTGAGTCTAAGAGCCAAAACTTTAGATAGAAGCTTGTATAAACACCCCACTAGGATGATAGGATGAAAGTCCTTGATCTCCACAACTCCGACCTTCTTGGGGATAAGAGAGACAAACATAGCACTTAGGCTTTTGCACCATTAATCCTTCTCTTGGAAAGCTACCAAAGCAACCAAGGCATCCTTCTTCACCACATCTCAACAAGCTTTAAGGAATTTGATAGGGAATCCATCGGGCCCTGGAGCCTTATCTTCAGGTAGGCTGTTTAGAGCAAACAACACTTCTTCCTCCGAAAAGGGATGTTCAAGCCACCCCTGTTGATCCACAGTCACCTTGTAAAAAACAACACCTTCCAACTTTGGACAATTGAGCCAACGGTCCGAAAATAGATCCTTAAAGTACGACTTAATGTGATCCCTTATCAAGGAATCTTTAGTAACCCAATCCTCACCCACCTTGATTTTCTCAATGGCGTTCACACTAATCCTCAAACTTGCTACCCTGTGGAAGAACTTAGTATTTTTATTACCTTGCTTCACCCAACAAACTCTAGATTTTTGTCTCCAGGAAATCTCCTCCATTTTTAGCAGCCTTTTGTACTTTGCTTTGGCTTCCTCCCAAGTATGAGAATCCCCTTCTGAGATCATTGAGGATTGGATTTTCAACTCTCTACTCCATCACCTTATCTAAACTTCTCTGCTTCCTTTGTTCCACCCTTCCATTCTCCTCCCTATTCCACCGGATTAGATTTATCTCAAGAGCCTTCAGCTTTTGCCCAAAAATATAGCTGGCAGATCCTTCTAAAATCTCCTCTTCCCACCATCTTTTAATCTTTTCCTTCATGCCAGAATTTCCAGCCACATCAGCTCAGATCTGAAAGGGCTAGGATCAGCTGAGTGGTCCCCCGCCTTGAGCAAATATAGACAAATGATCAGATACTGTATTAGGGAGAGCCTCTATATACAGTTGGGCTAGCAGTGACAAATGATCTGTGATGAGAGGAGTCACCATGGGCCATATATGCGAGGACTATGGATCTGATCAGGGCATGTACGAAGGGAAAAGATGAGATGAGACAATCGTTGGAATAAAAGAACGAAAAACTCTTCATAAGCATACTTGATTCCCCAAGGCTGAGCCAAACCAACATTGATTCAAACATTACCAGTGCTCCCATTCACGTAAAAAAGTTTGAAGGTGGAGCTAAGTTAGGCTTTAGCTTCTCTTACATAAAGTGAATAGGTCTTTACTAAAATTTCGTTATCGTTTAAAGGAAGTAAAAAAGAGAAAGATCTTTATGAAAATAGACAACAAATTAAAAGGCCTTGGCAAACCACTGACAATGATTTACCAAAAATAAAAAAATAAACCACTCTCAGTGCAGTTTGCTTCCTCGCAAGCTGCCAATAAGAAGATGGGAACATACCAAATCTGATGTAGGAAAACATAAAACAAGAAAACTTGATAAAAAAAATCTTCAAATTTGACAGAGGAGAGAAGACTAGATTGTGAAATATGGAATTAGAAAAATGGGAAAGAAAAAAGGAGAAAGAAAGAAGAAAATCCATGGCCTTCTATACCTTACCTTTTCATTATATGAACGTCTAAAAATCTCTAAACTGGTCCCAATACATGGAAAGGCCTAAAAGTTTGACTCACATTGACTCCTATCAAAGATGTTTTTATCTTTGTGATAGTTTCAGATGCAAACCACCAGCTATGCCATATGATGGGGATATAAAAACTCAGATTCACTTGCATCGTTTCCCTGTCTATTGACCCTATCAAATTTTATGATCTCCACTGAGTGGCATAGCTTCTGACTTGCACCTATGTGTCATGTCAGCTCTTTTTACACTACTTTCCAAATTACACATGAATTTGGCTACAACCTGCTTGTAGGTGGCAACTGATCTGCCGACTTTGCATAAGTACAAATGATCTAGAATTTCTTCAGTAAATAGAAGTCTGTTTTGTATGACAGAATTGACATAAATGCCTTTCTTGATCATTACAAGGACACATAGTCACTATTGTTTGACTTCAACGTTCAACATGTCAGGTACTGCCTCCCCCATTGCCGCCTAATGCTCCACTTCTTCCAGCAACTGCATCACCGTTGACTGCAGAAGATGTAGGCAACCCAAATGGTTGGGGGAACTCTTTAGATAACACTGGTCAAAACCGTCGGGACCAAATGGGTGGACCTGCAGCTGCAAGCAGTGGAAGTTTGGATGAACCAATTAAAGATGCATACAATGGATGGGGCATTTCTGAAGCTGGGCCTAGTAGCAATCCAACTCAGCATATTGAAAGCCAGAAAATCCACACAACCCATGTGATTCCTGAAGCAGCTTCTTCAGTTCCATCAGCTCCTCCAATTCCTGAGGAGATTGCAGATGATGGCCGTATTCACTATCCGGCTATAGATTCCAGCCCCATTGATGTTTCCATGCCATCTATGGAGAACGGGCCAGCCAGAACAAGTGAGGTAAAAGAAGATGGGGTTGCTAATTCTTTGTGTGTGATATGTTTAGATGCTCCAGTTGAGGGGGCTTGCATCCCTTGTGGCCACATGGCTGGCTGCATGTCTTGTTTGAATGAGATCGAAGCTAAGAAATGGGGCTGTCCTGTTTGCCGTGCCAAGATAGATAAGGTTATAAGGCTCTATGCTGTGTGAGTAGTGAGGTAGAATACAACGGAGCTATGTATGGTTCATGAGTATATGAAATTTGTGTGTTCAAAGATGTTTATTCCTTGTATAGGAACTCTGTTTGTAATTTATCACATTCTTAATGACTCAGTCAGTCCCCGGATCGCATCTAGGTCACCGCATCTAGGTCACCGATACATAAGAGTTGCAAATTTTACGTGTTTGGAAGGATGGTTTCTCAGTGTTGCATGTACAGATCAACTTTGCTGATTAAGCACAAGAACTCTGGTACAAACAACTGCAATCTACTCTGTAAATTTATGGAACCGTTATCTGTGGTGGTAGTCTGTCATTGGACTAAAGTATGTTTCCTTATACCCCTATTGCGCTCTGCTTTAAGAAGGCCTTAAAGAAATTTTTTCTTATTGAAGTTTTCATGTAGAGACCAATACATGTATCTTTTATATGTCAGTGTGTGTGGTTATGTTTGGATAAGATTCATAATTGAAATTTTCATGCAGGGACCAATATGTTTCTTTTACATGTCAGTGTGTAGTGTGTGTGTTCTAATTTTTCAGTCTCTCATGGGTTTAGTAGGATGGGTAGCTAATAAATTAGAGTAGATCGAACATTGAATGACTGTTTGAGTTAAAAATATGATGAGATAATGTCTGCACTATACTAGTTTTGGTGGAGTTTTCTTAATTGCAATTGGTCATGGGAGTTAGATTGGGGAGATAGCACGGTAATTCCTGTGATGTGAACAAGTCAATCTAATCCAACATAAATCCATTAGTTCCTGCAGTGGTTAGGATTCTCAAGATCCAAATAATGTTTAAACAGATCTTTGTTTAGAGGCTTCATTAGCTCATTTCCATTATTTACAGTTTCCTGTTTAATAGAGGTTTTGATGTAAATGACTAAATGTTTTCATTAAATCATTTGTAAATTAGGGCAGAATGAGTGTAAAAGAGAGTAATTAATTAGTTTGTGAATTTTGATAGCCTTGAATCAGCTCCAGAATAACTGCACACAAACACCAATCAATGCATGTCACAATGCCTGATAAATGATGCCTATGTGAAAATGCAGTGCTTAGGAGGATATTAGAGTAAATATATAGTGGGTAAGCATTATTTATTTACTAAAACACCTTTTTCAGTTAGGGTGTGATATCACTCCAATCAGACTGGAGCCCGGATCCTCTGCAGTAAGTTATAATATATTTATGTGAAACTGATTTCAAAACATGACACATATACGAAACTTTAATCCAACTAAATTTGGTCGCTTGATTTAATTTTTGTATACGTGTAGTGCCACTGATATTTGTTGTATGTTAATGTACTTTAACTAACTGCAGAAGAACCTGGCTCGACTGGAGATAGTTCGAACTAGGGGTAGGGATGGCCATGTTTGACACGAACCCAACACAAAATATGTGGGTTAAGGTTGACTGTAAATGTGTTTCAGGTCAAGCAGGGTTGACCCCTCTTTGACACGATTAATATATGAATCAGGTTCGGGTTGAGCCATATAGTCACATACCCTCATCTCAATATGACACAAACCCCACCCGCCAATACAAATTATCATATAACCCGTGAACCTGATATGAACCCAACACAAAATAAGCAGGTTAGGGTTGACTATAAACTAGTTTCGAGTGAAAGCAGGTCAACCCACTATGGCATGCTCAATAAATGGGTCGGGCTCAGGTTAAGCCAAATAGTCATGGGTTTGTATCACCTGCGATAGAGTAAATGAGCTGAATTTTTACAGCGTGAGAGAGGGGGGTGGGTGGGCGCTATGCATATTTTAGGGGGCCGGGGATGGTGGCCCCACCAAAGAGTACATGGGCCCCACTCTCCCTCTCTCATGCAGTAAAAATTCGGCTCATTTATTCCTGTTATAGGTGATACAGCCCTTATAATCGTATACCCTTATCTCGATACGACATGAACCCAACCTGCCAACACGAATTGCCACCCTTAACTAGGGGTATCAATGAATTGAGCTGAACAAGCTTACCCAGCTCGCGCGGTTCAGGCTCATCACATAAGAATCAAGTTTAGGCTGGTCACAAGATTAGGCCTGAGCCATGGTGAGGCTCACATCATTTAAATCATAAATCTGAATTGTGTATATAAGGTTAAAAGCAAACTAAAAATAAATAAAAAAGTACTTCGCCAAAAGAGGCACCAAGTTTTTTAAAAAATAAAATAAAATAAAAACAAAAACAAAAACAAAGAACCAAAAGCACCAAGTTCAAAACACATCACCTGTTAGTTTGTTGTACATAGCTACACCCATAAAATTTTTAATATTTATTTACTTTTATTAATTAAATCATTTCCTTTCTTTAATTTATAAAATACATTGAATTGAATCAATGAAATCTATGATGCTACATGAAATGATGGTTATGTACGTCTTGTAAACAACAAATGCAGACAAATTAGGAGTAGAACATTCATATATATGTTTGTTTGTTTCACACGACCTCACATATATATATATATATATATTCTACAGAATGATTGATTGTGCTAAAGAAAATTCTATAGGCATGCTGACAGTTGCATATGATGCTTGTTTGTTTGTTTGTGTTTTTTTTTTTTTTTTTTTTTTTTAATATTTTAGATTTTTTGGATACCTTTTTAGACTGAGCATTTTTGCGAATGTTTTTATTTCCAACACTCCATGTGTCAGTTTATGGTTCATTATAGAAACTCATGGACACTTTTTCATCAGAAAACATTTGTTTCCATGTCCCCTTAACAAGCTGAGTGCAGCTCGGGTCAGGCTCACTTATCTAAACCAGGTCAATTGGATAACGAGCCGAGCTGAGCCCTAGTCCGAACCGGGGGAGACCTTTTCATTCCCTCTTCTTTGTCACTTTCACTCACGGCGCCAAAACAATCATTTTACCAAAGAGTTAACGAAATCTTCTGTAACTACTATTAAATCCCTATCCTTCGATTTATCTGCACCACCTCTGTTTGAGAAGCCACCCCAATTCTACGGCAATCGTTCATGTTTCTCGTTCTTCCCGTAGTGAGGTACGTCTGAAATCTATGTTTCTGTTTGATTTTTTCTATGAAAAGTTCCCTTAATTGAGAGATGTACCTCGGCTTTTAGTTTGATTTTTTTTTTTTTTCCCTTTTCCGTTCTTCAGATTAAACTAAGATAATGGATTTTCAGTGATTTTGGCTTAAATGCTTAGTACTTCAGTATCTCTAGGGTATTTTCTTTTTCTTAAATAAAAAAAGAGAACCTTTTTCAGATCGCTGAAGCGAAAGTTTTTTTTTTAGGTATAGAAGGTATAGAAAAAGATGGACAAATATTGTACGTTGCCTGTTCATTTCGACAAAGGAACTCCTGCTCTCGCTAACGAGATCAAGGAGGCTCTTGAAGGTAACCATGTTCCGGCTGAGAACGATGCAATGAAGAAACCAGTAATGCTTTTGTTGAACGGAGAAACCCTTCATCGCCTCTTCATCACGATTGTACGATATGTCTTTCTCTCTGAAGATCACACGATCCAGAAGCTTTTGCTTCTCTATTTGGAGATCATCGACAAAATGGATGCGAAAGGAAGAGTTCTCCCTGAAAATTTTAATTTGCCAGTACTTAAGGAATATTCTCCAGCACCCAAATGAATACATTCGCGGTGTAACTCTCAGATTTCTTTGTCGGTTGAACGAGATTGACCCCAGAATGTCGATGAGGTTGTTATTTCTCTGAGAAAGCAAGTAGTGAAGACCCAAAGTACAGAGCTTGAGAAGAATGGGGAGTACCGGCAAATGCTAGTTCAAGCTATACATACGTGTGCTATCAAATTCCCTGAGGTGGCAAGCATGGTGGTTCATCTGTTAATGGATTTCTTGCGGGATAACAATATTGCTTCAGCTATTGATGTAGTTGTTTTTTTTTTTTGTTTTTGCGGGAGATAATTGAATCCAACCCAAAACCGAGGGTCTCAATAATAACAAGGTGTTGAATACTTTCTACCAGATCCGTGCCGCAGGGGTTTGTTCATGTGGTCTTTGGATCATTGGAGAGTATTGTCTGTTGCTCTCTGAAGTTGAGAGTGGGATCGCAACCATTAAGCAGTGCCTGGGAGACCTTCCTTTCTACACAGTTAGGATGCTAAAAATGCTTCAAAACAGTCTCAGCAAGTAAACTCTATCACTGTCTCCTCTGGAAGACCTGTGATTCTTGCTGATGGAACCTATGCTACCTGGAGTGCTGCCTCAGAAACTGTTCTCTCTTCCTACCCTTTCTCAAGGGTCATTGGCTTCTCCTGGGAATTTGCGATCCGTGATTCTTACTGGTGACTTTTTCCTTGGGGCAGTGGTGGCCTGCACGCTAACAAAGCTTGTTCTGAGATTGGAGAAGGTCCAGCCTTCCAAAGTTGAAGTGAACAAAGATCTACTCAGGCCTTATTGATCATGGTCTCTATTCTGCAACTGGGACAATCTTCATTTCTTCCTCACCCAATAGACATTGATTCTTATGATCAGATTGTTCTTTGCATGAGATTGCTGTGCAATACGGGTGATGAGATTAGCATGTCGTCAGAGTTTTGTTAAAATGCTTGCAGATGAGCAATTCTGGGAAACAAAGGAGATAAAAGCCATGGCTCAGATTTATCGTGCACAGCCAGATGACCTCATTGACTTCTATCATCTGAAGAGCAGGAAGGTGAGAAACAAACTGCTTTTGGTATCTCTTATATAGTGAGATTTTACAAAGCCTAACACATGATATATTTCATGAACCACTCAGCACTATTGTGTCTTTACAATGTTTCTCATCTTTGACCAAGATGGTTGACGTTTTGAATATTGCTGCAATGTCTTATCTATTTGTCTGTTTGCTCCTTGTTGCTCAGTCATGTCTTCTTTAAGTAATGATGTTTCCCTCAAACTAGAGCCTTCTAGATGTGAAACCATGGAGTAGAATTAATTTTTCTTTATGTACGTGAAGGTCCATCATTTACATTGGTTGTTCTGTAATAATTTGGAACATTTTGACATTAAATTTGGAAAGCCTGGAGTAATGGTCAAGCTTTTTGCTCTATTCATCGTGAGTAATATTAATATATTCATGAAATTGTATTGAAATTAATGGAATAAATATTTGAAAACAAGAATCTTGAATCTATACTAAATTTTATTAGAAAAAGTGGATAAGTTATGCAAAACGGAACACATATGTGATGTCTTATGGTTTTATGTTGCATATGGGGGCTGTGTGGTTACTTATATAAATATTTTTCTTAAGTGGACATTGTTACAAAGTGGATAATTCCAAGCTATCGGGGAATATGTTTCCACTCTTTTCCACTTGCTTGAAGTGCTTTCTATCGTTTTTTGTTTATTTAAATTTTAATTTATTAAGAATAAATTGACTCCACTGTCAAGTAAAACATGCTACATTGTTTGCAAGAAAATCAAATTTTCACTAAAAAAATTTCAAGAAAGCCTATTTATGGATGTATTTATAGGAGTAACAAATGCTTCCATAATAGTGGCAGTGCAAAGTAGTAGTGTTCCTTGACACTTCAAGGCCAGGACCATGCCTTGGGGGGCATGGTTTAAAAACTCGGAATCTGAGTCAGGATCGGACTCGACCGATCCTGATCTGATTTGGTTACAGATTGGCTGATCTGATGCAAACCCTCCTTCCCCAACAGATCCAGCATAAATGATAAAATAAATAATACAAAAAATGCGTAAAATCCCCCCCCCCCTCAACAAAAAAAAAGAAAAAAAGAAAAAAGAAAAATTATGATTAGAGGAAAAAAAAGAAAGAAAGAAAAAAACATTAATTTAAGTATGATTCTTTCATCAATAATGTATAAATAGCATTATGTGTGTGGAGACAATGGCTACATAATTATAGGAGAACCATTGTAACATTAATCAAAGCACCAATATAGTTACATCTAATGCACACAAGAGACTCAAAATATGAATAATATGCAATCGTACATGTGCGAGAGGTCACCATTTCCATCATGAACGATGTGGTCGATTGAGGGCAGGGTCACTATCCACATCTTTTGCATTACACCTAATAATGGTGATGGATGCAATTATGGATGTTATTTGAGGAATTAAAAACTCATAAACTCTTTGTATATGTTGCCGGTCCTGAGTCCCCATACTGAGAATATCCCGGATTTCCAAGCTACTAATAAGATGGATATGGCTAACTAATTTTCTATATCCAGATCCTCCAGGATGTAGATATTTATAAGATAAACTCTCCGATTGTGCCTGGTTATAAAGCCTCTACTGTATCTGTATAACTGAACGTATACTCAGATGAATAATCACTCATGCTCATCGACCACACCCATTCCTCAACATCTTATGTGGATCAATAATAGGCACTCAATGAAGCTGGAACATCTCCTTAACCGTAACTCTGCCCATACTTATATCCGTACCTATATCCATGATGTCTTACCATAATCGTGGTTTGTGAGAGCAACCCTTTACATTCCCTTCTTGTGTGCACATGGTGTTACTTTAGCTTAGACATATTCCATACAACACTCTCCCATAAAAATTACATTAACCTTCTTTTTATTTGAAGGGGTGCCACACTTCCAACCAATATTTGTCAACTCCTTCCTTGCACTTGCACATATATAGAAGTAAAACGACAATTACCGTAATAACATTACTCTTTAACTTTAAAAAATATTTGATTGTTTTCAATTTGTTTAAATATAAAATGATTCAAAAAAAAAAAAAAGTAACAACTATGCTGGTTTAGATTCAAGTATGTAACAAGTATATGGATTTGGATCCAAAACACACTACCATGTTCTCATATTTAATGGAAACAATATCATAAACTCTTTTTTGTTTTTAAATTAATAGAAAAAAATTCAATAATGTGATGAGGCAGCTCTTCAGTGGATGGAGAAGTACAAGCCTTTATGGAAGCCAAGACCAAGGTTTTTGAAGAAAACTAAGTAATAGAGTTGCTGTCCACAGTTTTTAGGCTTTATTTTTAGTGTTTTCTTTATGTTCTAGGGGGGTTAAATAGTGGATTTAATGTAATAAGGCCATTAGAGCCAAGTTAGAAAGTTTGTAGGGAGTTAGAATTAGTTTATGAGTGTTTTATATTTTTCAGAATTTTTTTGGGCTGACCGCTCAAGGGAGGGGTATTTTGGTGAAATTTTGTTTATTTTATTTTATTTATTATAAATAGGTCATAAAGACTTCTTGTACGACTAGTTGAAGAAAAATTATGAATTGAAGTTGTCTTGAAGCCCACGGTTTGAATATATCTCTATACCTCTCACGGTTAGGTGAGTTCTGTCTTCTTCTTGTTCTTTATTCTTTTCCTCTTTCCTCCAATCTCTTCTCTCTTATGTTTCTTTATTTTAAAATCTTTTTTAAAGATTTCTGCAAAGAATTCTTTATTATTTCTTTAAATCTTCTTGTCCTACCTTCTTCTACAGTTTACTTTGCTCCTTTACATCATCCCTCGCCTCCTCCATTTTTTTTTTTCTTTTTTATTTTCTTTGAACACTCTTTTGTGCTATAGAAAAGTTTCCAGCAAACCTTCTTTTTCTAATTACTCTATCATCTTCCCATAAAAATTTAATTCCTTCTAGGTTTAGCTTTTTCATAACCCAACACACATAATTATAGAAGAATCCTCAATTTCTAACCCTAAATTCTAGGGTTTCTTGAAGTTTTCCCAATTCTTAAATCTTTTGCATTATTTCTCGATTTCTATTCAATTTTCTTAGATTTTTTGCTTTCCTTCAATAATACAATCCTTCTTAAATTAGTTTCTTTGAATCTTGATTAATTTCTTTGGTTTCTTGAATATTTTATTTAAATTTTCAGCATCTTTAATTTCAAGAAACATTCTTTTAGGCTTTTGTGGTTAAATAGTTTTTATAGGAATCTTTTCCCTTTGGATCCTACATCATAATGTCTATGGGTTTTTTATCCAAACCCACACAACTAGGTTCTACTAATCAATGAAAAGATGTCATGTCCTAGATCTAGAGACACACATCGAGTTTTGTGACACGACATATCATCTTCCTTGCCTTCCTCTCTACACCTGGGTTGGCGAGGGAATGAATCCACTTAAAATTTCCTAATTTTGGCAACATAACAACTGTAAAGTGGACCTAGAGGATTGTATAGTAACCCTGTTTATTTACAACCTGCAGGTACTTGATAGATAACAACTACAAAGTACTCCTAATAACATCCACATTCATTAGTCCAACTATCCACCCGACAACAAATATCCACCCATCCACATCCATAAAATAAATTAATCAATAAGGTTAACAATAGTTTGTTTAACAAGTTTCAAATTGAATAAATCTATCCTGTAAAGGTTCCGAAAAATAATAAAATTCAAAAGGTTCGGTACAAAGCCGTCTTTCAAGTATCCTACTTTATAGCTCTATCTATAAGAAATCCTTAAGTAAAATACGCCAACCACATGATCGCTGGCTCCCTCACTACTTTGAAGGTCTATTCATGTCCTGATCTCTGGCTAGGATTCTCTGCAAGGTTGGTAAATTTTTTAGGTTAGCTTCCCAAGCTTAGTAAGTAGGTGAGCCCATAGTTAGAATTTTCTACATAATATAATATACCACATGATCACCACATAAAAAAATGAAATCATTATCTATAGGATTTTGTAAGCGTCATATGTCAAGTAAAGAGTAATATATCGTCATCAACAATTATAAGAAGTAATAAGAGCATGCATGTAAATGATATTCCATACTATACATACAACAAATACATGGAATATTCGAATACAGAATCTTTATATGCTTAGTATAATACAATATCTCATATCATATTGATTAACTGATTGCTACTTATTTCACATTCATTTCATGCATAATGTTTTAATTTCACACACCTAACTTGACATCCAACTTGGCATATAAACATGCCAACATGTACTTGTAGTAAGCATTCAAACACGTAGATAAGTAGGCCAACATTCGGCTTTTAGTGAATATCAACTCCAACATAGAGTAAACCAATCTTTTAGCCTGTAGTAGGCACGTAACTCAATTATAAGGACATGCCATCATTTGACCTCTAGGAGGCATTAACTCATACATAGAAATATGAAATTATTCAACCTATCATAGCTGCCATTTCAAGCATACCACATGTTGATATTCAATTCCATTTATGCATAAATATATTTATGAGCATTTTACCACCATTGGCTCTTACTCACTACCATAATAGCACTTATGGAATCATTTATCAGGCATCTTCTAACCCTTCCAAATATGTACATACATTATAGACAATTATTTGATAAGACATTCCACAAGGACATAACTTTGACTGTTTAAGGCATTAACCCAAAGTAGTGAGTAAGTTTAATTCTATCTCCTTTAGACCTTAGTTAAGAGAAACAAATGCAAACACAAACAAAACTCAATAATTTTAGTTCAAAACAAAATATGAGAACTATACTTCAGCCCGACATTCACTCAACACCGATAACATATAATTTGATAGTAGAAATCTTCTCTAATTATATACATATTGAAGTTCTAGTGCAAGGCAATATTCTGCTATTTTAGCCCATGCATCACTAAAGCATTTGATTGGTCACGATTCAACAATTAGCATCTTCTTTCGTGTTTACAATCTCTACATAATAAGCCCTTAAACCTTAGCAATAACAATATAATCTCTCTCTCTCTCTCTCTCTCTCTCTCTCTCTCTCTTTCTTTTATAAATTGCTAAGTAGAGTATTAATACACTTGTAGGAGCTAAAACAAAAATTTTCAGCAATCGACATAATCCTAATACTATAAAGAAACAAGGAATTCTCATGTAATACAATTTAAAATCAAGTATTTACATTCCCATACACTGATACATCAATTATTAACCAATTCGAAGACCTTATCATTTTCTATTGAAATTTATATAAAACATATACAATAGGGCCTCCAAGCCCAGTAGTCAGAACGTCCCAAGATTTGTCCAAAAAAGAAACCCTAAATTTTTCTATTTAAATTTTATACAACATTCTAGATAGAGCATCCCAACCCAACGTTTTCATCCACCCAAAACGTATCAAGATCGTCTAACTTCTGTGTTCAAAACAGGGCATAAAGTAAACCATGAGTGAGTTATTTTTAACCCATAATTTTCCTGCCCAAACCATTCCCAAATCGTGTAGGAATCAACTCATTATGGGATATGACGTTCCTCAAACATTTTTACTTATGTAAACCCCAAAATCTAAATTTTTTTCCTTCAAATCTATGTAAAATAAGTTCCTATACAACAAGTGTTTGAAAACAAAGAAGACCCTTATGCTGTGCATCATGAAGGATAGAGAAGAATGGGAAAAACCCTAACTAAAGAACGACCATACTTACCTCCTAGATGATTTTCGGTTCTTTCTCTCACCTGCCTACCCTAACTATTCCGCCTTCTCTTTCTCGTGTTCTCCTTCCTTCTGCTCCTCTCTCACATTCTTCTTCTTCCTTTTCTTCTTCTTCTTTCTTTTTTCTGGCTGAAGGGGGGGGGTGTTATTGATGGAGGGAATTAGCTTCCCCCCCCCTTTGCCCCCTTCTATTTTAGTTTTTTTTTGGTTTCCTTCTTCTTTTCTCCTTGTTTTCCTCGTCTTCTTTCCTTCTTCCTCTTTGTTGGGTGGGTTTCTGTCAACGAACCCCCTTTTCGTTTCTTTTTTTCTTTTTCCTTTCCCAAAATATCCCTCAATGGGTTTGAGGTATTACAAAAGTACACTAAATAAAAAAATAAAAATTTTAGGGCATTTGGTGAAAAATCGATTGCTTTTGTTTTCATAGTAATTAATCTGTCATCATCAATATAAATGCAACATTTTAAATGAAATAACTACTTTTTATTTTTGAAATATTTAAAATTATTTTTTTCTCAAAAAATTAAATTCTACCACAGATCAATGGGTTTTGATTCCAAACCCATAGATCTAAGGTTTGTTATACCATATAC
>JAOXJP010038515.1:0-16505 GCA_025762735.1 Platanus orientalis
GCCCTTGAGTGCCTCACAAGGGGGGTGGCGTAGAAGATTTCAGGCCGTCAATTAGTACCCGATTACTCAATTACCTGACAGACCCGACCATGATTAGTTGGGTTTACGACCAAGTAACGGGAGCTAATCACTAACTGGGTCAATTCGAGGTTCATGCATTTGTTCCTTTTTAGAAATCGGGTCCTATTTGGGTCTCATTTCGTAAAAGTATAAAACACATATACATGTTGTTTTTTAGTTTTTTTGTTTTATTCTATATGTTTTTTCCGTTATAAATTTAAGTTTTGATGTTTTTCAAAATTAACCATCAGGAGTATAAGATGCCTGATTAAGGACATGATTTTTGGTGGACCTGATCCAAAACCATTTATTTCAATCCGGACCAAGTAGGGTCTATGTATGGACTGTTGGATGACTTTGAGATTGATGGTTCATTGCTTTTTGTAATAACTTGTTGAGGTGACAGTTCTAGACCAATCATTTTAGTCTATCCGGTTAGTTCAGGATTCAAGGCGGGGGCGGGGAATTCTGAACCAATCACAATCAGGTTGGGCTTAGCTTGGGAAAAGACTGTTCTAATTAAGTCTATTCTAACTTCAATCCATATCTATTTCATGGCTACTAATTTCTTGTCGAAGGCGATTTGCAACAAAATAAATTCCTTGCAAAGAGATTTTTTGTGGGGATTTAAAAAATGCAGCAATTACATGTATTTAATAGCTTGGAGGCAATTTCAGCAAAATAAAGGTAATGGTGGTTTGGGTATAAGATATATGGAGATAGTAAACAAAGCTTTAGTCTTTAAATTGGCTGAAGATTCTTGCAAAACCCAGATGCAATTTGAGCCAAAATTCTATAAGCAAAGTACTTCAGTAGGAAAGTGTCCAAAAATCTACATCCAAACTGTGGAATGATATCTTGAAGAGTAGAGAGATTTGAAAGAAAAAAAAAAGAGTTTGCTAGCTGGTTGGAAATGGATCATCTAATCAAAATATGGCATGAACAATGGATCCGAATTCTCCCTTACTCAAAGAATTGGTGAATCCAAAAGAGAATGAGTTCTTTAGGGTGAAGGACTTGATTCATTCAAAATCTTGGACATGGAAAGAAGAGCTTATAAGGAATAAATTTGATTCATTAATTGTAGCCCAAATTATGCATATACATCTATCCAAAGGAGACAGCCAAGACGAAGACCAATTAATCTGGATGAAAACCCTATCAAGTTAATTCTCCACAAAGTTAGTATACAAGATGTTATTTGATGATGTGGGTGCTATTTCAAAATTAAATGAATCCGCTCATAAGAAATTCTGGTTGGATCTTTGGAAGGAATGAAAAGCAAGTTCTCCCTAAAGTTATTATTTTTATTTGGAGATGTATCAATGGAACTCTACCTTTGAGATGCAAGATGGCTAAAACTATAACCGTGATATGATCCAACTTGCCCATTGTGTAGAAAATATCGTGAAACAACTAACCATTTATTTTTTTGGTTGTGAGGTGGCACAATTGGTATGGTTTGGATCTATTCTTGATCTAAGAGTTTGGGAATGTAATAGATCCTTTCACAACTAGTTAAGAGAATGGTTATCTCACCCAATATCAATATAAAATGCTACTCATAGGAGCCTTGATTCTACGGTGCATTTGGAAGGCCATAAATAAAGTTGTTTTTAAGCATAAACTAGTTATTGCAAAATGTATAATATTATCATGCAAATCAGTTAACTATGACATACAACAAGAAGCAATAAATTCCAGATGTTACCACCACCATCAGTGAGCAACCTAGGCAAGCAGGAAGTCACCTTCAGAATCATTGGAGACCCCCATCATTAGACTCTCTTAAAATCAATGTTACTGGAACAACAGGTAATCACTATACATCTTTGGCAATAGTAAGAGATCATAATGGATGTTTCATCCAGGGAGAAACACACACACACACACACACACACACACACACACACATATATATATATAGATAGAGAGAGATGGATGCCAAGTTATTTAAATTTTATGTTTCCTAGACAATTTATCTGAAAAAATTCATTAATAAATCATATATATGTTTTTGGTACTTTTTGTAGCTCTAAATGACTATATTATATATAATTAACTCTCTAATAACTAATAATTGTGAGAGACATGGAATATATGAATAAATAGAGCTACATGATATTGATCTTCCCCCCATATTTATTGTTAAGAGAAAAAAGAAAAATTTTATATAAGAAAAACTCCTATTTTTGGAAGAAGACACAAGAAAGAGCATTTTTCTTGTCTTAAGACCAGTGAAAGTTTTGTTTTGATATAAGGTGTTATATAATTATATATCATGCTTGTTTAGTAGGTTGTCTAAAGTGAGTTCACATCATCTCAAGTCTGAATGGACAAGTAGCACTCCAATCTCTTCTCAGGTGTGACACAATGTCTGGTAGTGAGTACATTAATACACACACATGTTATCCATTGTATATTCACTACAATACCCTCCTTTGACCCATGTGTATTGATTCAAACACCCTTTATCAGGACACATGTCACACATTGATTGGTAATGGAATGATATATGTCCATTCAGACTGGAGATGATTCAAAATCGTCTAAAGACCTCCCTTTCCTCTTTTTTTATTTTTTATTTTTTTTAATAGAAGATTAATCTAATATTTATGTTCCACTAAATGAAATTGTAACAAAAAAGTAATGTACTCACAAAAAACCAATGAAAACATAATTTTTATAAATTATTTTCTAAGTAGTATTTTTTAATAAATAATAAAAATTTGATGCGTTTAATAATGTTAATGTTGAGGAGTGGTAATATCAAAACTCATCTAAAACAAATACGTCATAACAAAATGGATCGGATAATGGTTAACAACAATATGAAACGAAATGAGAAAACTGAAATGCAAAGAAATCAATCACACATAATACACAAATTTATGAGGTTCGACAATTTTGCCTAGATCCACGGACGAAGAAGATCATGAAACTTTTCACCATAGATTACAAGTTACAACAAGTTCTCTCAAAACCCTAATAAAATCTCTCTTCCCAAAATCCTACTGACTTTATATATTGGTGCAAAACCCTACTTCCAAATCATGTACTGAAATCTAAAAAATGAACCCAAATACTGTCAAACCCTAAATCGGGTCAAACGCATTGCACAATGTTCGCCAACTACTTAGGTGCTTTGGGTTGCTCTTTGGATTGCACAGACAGGTTGCATATGATACTACATTTGGGTTGAATTCAAGGCAACATTTCTACTGAATCCAATTACCCATTTGATAATAGAAGGTCTCTACTAGTTGCACTTCAATGAGCTTTGATTTGGTATGAACACCCCCCTGAACGAATAGGTGCAAATTGCATCAGGGGTGGTCACATCAGCACCGAAAAAGTGACTTACACTTTTTTGGGGGCGCTTATCACTTTTTGGGGCTGATATGTCATCCCCTGACTCCATTCGCACCTTGTCCATTCATGGATTATTCGTACCTAACTCTTTCGACACTTCAATGTAAGCTATACTAATCCTTTAGAGCTTTTTATTTATTTTTATTTTTTATTTCTTGTTGATTTTATACATCTTTACTAGTAGGGAAGTTGCTTTAGCTTGTAAGATTTTGTGGGGAAATTTTCTTTCACTTGTTTTGTTTCATTCAATCAACGCCATAAAAAGTGGGTATAAAACGATGGATCTGACTAAACCTGTATTCCTTTTCTATTGAAAGAGGGAGAACATGCTAAGAAAACAATCCAAGTACACATAATCTTGAATCTTATATTTTGTCATGAAACAGTTCAACCTCATGCGATACTTCATCAGGGTTTCTGAAGGTCTCTTCAAGGTCCTTGAAGTGTTCGTCAGCCTTCGGGCTTTTGATGAGCATATTGTCGACGTACACTTTCATATTCTTCCCAATTTGATCTTCAAACATCGCATTGACTAGCCTCTGATACGTTGCCCCTGCGTTCTTCAACCCGAACGACATTACCCAATAATAGTATAATCCCCGATCGGTGATAAAAGACGTTTTCTCCTAGTTGGACTTATACATTATAATCTGAATATCGCCTGAGAGTGCATCCATGAAGCTGAGTAACTCATGTCTGGAAGTAGAGTCGACCAGGGTGTTTATCCGTGGCAAGGGGAAGCTATCCTTTGGGCATGCCTTGTTTAGGTCGGTGAAGTTTATGCACATTCTCCATTTTTCACTTGCCTTCTTGAAAAATATTACGTTGGAGAGCCACTCGGGGTAGTTTACCTCCTAATTGAATCTCGTCCGTCGAAGCTTATCAACCTCTTCAGTGATAGCCAAGTTACGATTGATGGTGAAACTCCTTTTTTTTTGTCTCATGGGTTTTATGGCCGATTTGACGTTTAGCTTGTATATCATGACCTTGGGGTCTATTCTAGGCATGCCATCAAAAGTCCATGCGAAGACATCCTTATATCTATCTAGAAGGTCTAATAATTGCTTTAGGTGGCCCAGTTGTGAGTGTACTCCCAACCTGGATGACCCTCTCAGGCTCAGAATCATCTATGGAGCTCGAGCAAGCTTTCTACAAGCTTGGCCATTAGGATCTTCTTCCTTTCTTTCGCTTCACTCTCCTCTATCACTAGGGAATTTCCTTGTTGTCCTTCGGCCAGTGAGACGTTGTAACATTCCCCGTGCGACAGTCTGGTCACCCTTAACCTTCCCTATTCCATGGTCTGTGGGGAACCTTATCATCAAGTGATAGGTGGGTGGATGTGACAACCCTCATTTGGTTGAGGGTTGACCACCTAAGAATTGCATTATAGGCCAAGGGACAATTTACCACTAAGAAGTTAACATCTTTGGTGACTTGCTTCGAGCTGTGGCCTATTGTCCCAAGCAGTGTGATTAACCCTAGCGGGAGCAATTTATCTCTGATAAAGCTAAGGAGGAGGGCTTCAACGGGCGGGAGTTTATCTTCTACAATCCCTATATGTCAAAAGGTCAATAGGTATAGGATATTAGCTGAGCTGCCATTCTCGATCAACACCCTCTAAGTTTTATATCCTGCAATCAAGATGATGACAATGAGCACATCGTCATGTGGGTGTTGCAGCCATGAAGAGTCTTTCTTGGTGAAAATAATTGGTGGATCAGCCCTCTGAGCCTGCTTGGCCAGCCTCCCGGTCATGTAGATGTTTTTCTCCTCTAGGTGCTTGGATTTTCTAGCGTAGGCTTTTCTAGCTGAGGTGGACTCGCTTCCACTGGCAGGTCCCCTGGCGATAACTCGAATCTCCCTCAAAGGCCAAGGTTTGTCTGTGTCTTTGGTGTCTGAATGATTCTACTCTTGGGGCTACTTTGTTGTGACAAATCACCGTAGTCTTCCCTAACGGATCAAGTTTTCTATCTGCTTAAGGCCGAAGCATTTGTCAGTGTTGTGGCCATGGTTTCAGTGGAACTGACAATATTTATCATTTTCCCTCTTCGTGGGTAGGGACTTCAGCTTTCCCAGCCATTTTAGAGCAAGATCACCCTGGATCTTTATGAAGACTCGCTCGAGTAGAGTGTTAAGTGGGGTATATTTTGGAAACTGAGATACAAACGTCTTCCCTCTCCTCTCTGGTTGATACGATAAGTCTTTGTGTCCTCATCCTGAATTTGACTGGGGCGGGTTATCCACCCTTTTTCTTTTTTCATTTTCTGTTCGGGATTCCTTGTCAATGCCTTTCCTTGTGTTTATTGCATCCTCGACATTCATATGTTTCTGTGTCTTTATTGTCAACTCTTCTAAACTATTCGGGGGAGATTTGGATAAAGAGAACAAGAATCTTAAGGGCTGTAGTCCCCCTATAAAGGTGGTGAGCACCACCTTTTCGTCAGCGTCATCTACTTGTAACGTCTCCCTGTTGAATTGGGAGACCTAGTCTCTCAATGACTCCTCTCGTCCCTACTTGATATTTAGGAGATAAGTCATGGGCTTCTGACATCTCTAAGCACTGATGAAATGGCTCATGAACTGCCTACTGAGGTCCATGAAGCTATCAATCGAGCCTAGTCTTAATCTCCTGAATCAAGTCAGAGCAGAGCCTTTCAAGGTTAATGGAAAGGCCCTACACATGATCTTGTCTGACAAATCTTGAAGGTGCATGAGAGTCTTATAAGTCTCTAGATGGTCGAGCGGATCCTTTGTGCCTTCAAATACTTCCATCTGGGGGGCCTAGAATTTATGGGGAAGCGGACAACTCATCACTCGAGCTGAGAAGGGTAACTTGGTCCTTTGGACTATATCCTCCACGGTGGTAGGCCCCTTCCCCTTTACCGCCTGCATGGCATTCCTCAGCTGGTCCTAGACCTCCTTCAGTTGCTCGTCCAACGGTGGGCTATGGGACCTCTGCCTGTTTTCTTGGTTTTAGAAACTAGACTCGTTGCCATTAGGCCTCTCTGACTCGACATCTTTGGTCTGTCCCATCCTTTCTTCACATGGATCCCTGGATGGGGCCAGGGCCTCGCTCTGCCACCCCTCCTAGGTCTTGTGACTATTCTAGGTGAAAAGTCTTTGGAGGATCTGTTGTTTCTGTCGGATGATCTCTTGCATGGTTTGCTTGAGATCCTATACCTATTGTTCTAGGTTAGATTTGCCAGCTTCCCCCTATTAGTCGTGCTGATCATTGTTTGTCGTGGTGTTTTAGGGATTGCTCCTCCTAGCGTCCATAGATCTGATCTCCACCATGCACTCTTAGTTTGAAAGGGGACTGTCTCAGCTTCATGTTCCCCTAGACGACGCCAACTGATGATGTCGGGATCTAATCGATCTGGATGTCTTCAGATGAGTGCATGGTGGTCCCTGGATCTAATGCCCCTGCAAGAAAGAAACGAGGGAAACGTCAGTCAGGCGTCGGCCGGTTATCCTCCGATGACCAAGTCAGAGATGGATCAAATGGAGGAAGGGGAATTTAGCACATAACTAGTTCTTACATTCTTCCGGGTGTAAGCCTAGTTTTATAGTGTAGGCCCTCCCCGTTGTTCCAACTTGTCAATCCCGTAATTCCTTCTTGGGCAATCTTCCAAAATTCGATTTAGTTGAAATGTCCGCCTCAAGGTTATGCCTTTATTCACGGGACCATGTTTTGAGATTGGGGCTTATTTTGAGGTCGAACGCTTGTATCTCGGGAAACTCTCGAGTCCTTTCTTGCATTCCATTTGCATGTGGCAACTTTTTCATACTCTTTAATCGGGCATGTCTCGAGACCGGGTTTTCTTTGACGGTTTAGTTGGACCTGGTTGGGAAAAGCTTGGTCGGTCTTGGATCTTATACCCAACATAAGCAATATTGATCTTTTGTTTTTTCGATGGGTAAACATTAGTGATTAATTTATTAGTAGTAGGTGAAGATGGGTTTTGAACCACAGGTCTGTGGTACGACACCCACAGACTTTACCAACTTAGCTGGCTTTTGGAGCTTTTTTTTTTAATTTTTTATTTCTTGTTGACTTTGTACATGTAGGGAAGTTGCTTTAGCTTGTAAGATTTCGTGGGGAAATTTTCTTTCACTTGTTCTGCTTCATTCAATCAACGCCATAAAAAATGGGTATAAAATGATGGATTTGACTAGACCTGTATTCTTTTTCTATTGAAAGAGGGAGAACACGCTAAGAAAACAATTCAAGTACACACAATCTTGAATCTCCCCTGGATTTCGTGCACACAAAAGATGTGTGCATGTCATGTGCATGGATGACGGTGCGGACACATCAACGTTGAGAAGTGATGAGCACACCCCCAAAAAGTGTAAATCACTTTTCGGCGTTGATATGTCCGCACCCTGGTCCATGCGCATGCCGTGCGCATGAAATCTGGCCTCGATTGAATCTTATCTTTCCTCTGGTTAGTTGTCATAAAAGAGAAGGTTTCCCATGATTCTTATAAAAAAAATTCTTGATCTTATCCTTTAATAGGCATTTGGTTGCTGAGAATGATAAATTCTCGATTACTATGATTTTCTCACACAGCTTTCCACTCTCCGTAAAGAGCCATTTCATTTCCACACAAAAAGCGTGAACATGTGAAAGGGACAACTACTTTCATTATCATGACAACCAAACAACCATAGAAAAAGGAAGGATAATGGTTGTCAGTATTGACACAGGCCTATGTAGGCGTGCCATTGATAGACACATGATGTGTTTTTGAATTTGGTCTCTTTTTTTTACACCTGAACACTTTTTTGAACCCCAAACACAATATGTGTCAGCCTATAATTCACCATAAACACGCTGGACATTTTGTCATCACAGAACATTTTCTTCCAAAGAGAACGAAAATTACATTTCTTTTCTTTTCTTGTGTAATTTTCTTTCTATGGTGAGGAAACGGTGAGGAAAAGAAGGTGGAAGCCCTCTGAGGAACAAATCAGATAAGTAAAAGAATAAAAGGGCTCAGAACTTCCCTAAGCTTTTTTTTTTTTTCCCAAAGTTTTTATTGGTAAGCCATGCTAGCGGAGATGTTAAATACACAGTTAGCAGCAAACACATGAAGTCTTGGTTTGTGTACAAATCAGATTCCACAGTTTCCAGCTGGATTTCATTGGCCAAACCTATCCCCCTTCAGCCTGTGCTGCGACCTTGCTTCATAATTTGCTGTAGGATTAATATGGATTATGCCTATACTGACTCCGGCATCTCCAGAATATCGTGTTAGAGTGGTTTATGGCTGCTGGTGATATCTACAAAACCCAACCATCCAGCCAAACTGTGGTTGAGAGCTGTGTTACATGAAGTAATGGATAGATTTTTCGAAAACTTTTAGAATTAATGCACAGAAGAAGATGAGCTCTCTCCATCTAATTGGAATCTGTTAAATACCCTTTTAGAAGGAGCTTCAGACAATGGACTACATGGTAAGGCCTAGTTGAAGATCCAAACTTTTACAGCTTTGCTTGGAAATAGATAAAGGGGAAGGCTTGAAGATTACAGGTTTGTTCTCAATGGACCAGCTTGTTGGTTGCAGGTTGAACATACAAGTATCTTGTTGGACTGGGACATGAGATGGTAGAGCATATGATTTCAAGACTTGAGCCCCATTAAGGTATGCATTTTGATCTAAGTGGTTGAAACTAATCCGAGACTCTTCAAAGGGTGTGAATTGAGGTATATAGGAGGAAGGATCATAGAACCATTGAGGGGAAGGATGATAACTGGAGCCATGATTGCTGTGAAATGATTGAAGGTAACAATTGAAGCTTGCCTTCCTTGCTTGAAGCTGCAATCTTTTCTTCTTCAGCCTCTCCTTCTTATGAGCATTTTGGTGACCCCCCAATGCCTGCGAGTTCACAAACTCTTTGAAACAAAATTGGCACTCATACTTCTTGTCTTCGGGCTCGCCTGTTGGACTTTTCTCCTTGACAGGTTTCTCCTTCTGAGAGAGAAATGTGATTGAGGAATTTACACTTTCATCTCGTTCCTCATTCCCTCTAGAACACCGCACATCATTTGTATGGGGATCCACCTCAAAGCCGAATATTCGGAGCTTCTTCTCTTCGACATGGATTTTAACACATAAGCCATCTCCTCCATCCCATCTAGGAGAAAGGAAACTAGTCACAGGAAGACCTTTTTCCAGCACATCTTTCTCCATCTCTCTCAAAACGGGGAGATTAAGATATCTCGTAAAACCGATGCAGTGATCAATTATTTGGCTTTCCTTTAATTTATAGTGAATTCATTCGACTCCAACAATGCAATCCACCCAAACAAGATTAATTTTTTTTTTATAATCATGAACAGTATAAATGTACCAGAGAGTCAATAAAAGGAGGAAAAAAAAGGGGGTCAGCTTGAAGGAGCCGTTATACAGTGTTGGCTTAAAGCTTTTCATTATTATAGTAGATACGCCTCAAACTTTTCCCATCCAAGAGAATCAGTCTGTTCTATTATCCAGGGTCTATAAGCATTTTGATGATAAATGTTGTACCAACTTGGACATTTAAAATACATATTCTTGGTCATTTGAAACACATACATATTCCATGCTTAAGGAGAGTTTGATCTTAGATTTACTCCAACCCCTAAAGTCAAAAGAAGTGGGAATGCAATCGCCTGGAAGGTGCTGAACTTTGAAGGAAAAAACAAGCCCCCCTGTACTTAATTGAATATTAAAGAAGAATTTTCTTGACAAATAACAAGGCAGTGGATTTATTTATTTATCAAACTCAGCCAAAATTATTGCCATAAAACATCAAATATAAAATACATTAATATCATAATTGCAGGTACCCAGTCCCATCTGCAAAACAGCTCCATAAGGCACTACATAATATTATAATAGGTTGTTCTGTTCTATAGCATTGAGGAAATCTGGCACTCAAAAGAAGCTTCTTCATAAATATCCATCCATCTACATTCAAAAGTCCTTAAAACTCTCTATTTTGACCAAGTTTTGTGAACGTTCTTAGAATCAGGAGAATATGAGAAGTGGGTAATGATGTGAGCATATATACTAATAAGGGTCTTCAATAAGATCTGGGCATATCTTAGCAGAGCAGGCAAACCTGTATTTTATACCCAAAAGCGTGGATTTACAGCTGACTCAAGTCATCAGCTTCTATTATTGAATAAACAAGCCTCTCATTTTGGTTGGATAGTTGTCCTAATTGGACCTCACTTTTTTATTACTTTGGGGACATTGATTTATGTTGAAATTCCGTTGTCTCATGGTAGATCTTCCAATGGGGGACTTCTTCCCCAAACAGCTGTCTCTCTCTTGTTGTTTTTCTTCAAATCTATTCAACTTGCTTTATTATTTTAGGGGAAGAAGCCCAAGTAAACATACTAAGTCATCAAGCATTCACCATCTTTACATGTGGAATCAGATGAGGCCATCTAGCAAAGAATTGGACTGTAGTGGGCGGGTGAGTGGGTTGATTGATTGATTTAATCTCACTTCATTCATTTATCCTTGTGAGGATAAAGGTATCAGAAGTGGTTCCTACCCATTAGCCACCCCAAAAGCTCATTGTAATCCAATCTCTTCCTGGACAAATCCCAAAGATAAACAAAAAACTAGGAATACCAACATTAACTCAAGAGGCTATGGAGTTGGAACCCATTATGTATTTATTTATTTCAAGTCAGTGCTGCAACAGTAGTTTGAAAGGGGGACAGGGCTTCTCATTAGGAGGTTTCTCTTTGTTGATTACTTTCTTGAAGCACCTCTAGCAAAGCTTACTGTATGTTACAAGTAGACAGTTTAGATTACATTTCAAAACATTTGGGATCCATTTGTTGAGAGGAAGTTGTGCCCTTTCCCTGTCTACCCTTTCAAGTAACCAGCCAATGGCCTTAGTGACCTAAAACACCTGTATATTTATTTGAAATATACCACAGGTCAACCATTGATTAGTGAATTGAGGAAAATTTATTTTGCAGTTGAGAATATCTATATACTCGTTTGGAAATCATCTTTCTGAACAAGGAATATCAGAACTCACGCCGATGGAATTTTCATATTATTGGGCAGTCTAGGCATCCAACAATACGCCTATCAACTTTACAGCCATCTATAGCAGAGGGAATCTTTAGAGCAGATCACAATAGCCAACTTGGTACTGACTGATATTTAACAAACTTGAAAAGATTCTCATTTTGATATCCCCACGAGTAACCTTACTAAATAGTTTGTGTTCACATTGTCATGGTGTAAGAATGCATTTTTAGTTGTTTGCATTAGCACAGTTTCAACAGAGTGGATCGCAAGATCTATAGTGTTGAAAACCATCAGCAGCTTTTGGTAAACGTAGGTTCACTGAGACATAGATTAACACTGGCCGGATATCAAATATTTTGGATTCTGCAAATTGAACTTGGAATGGTACAGTCCCCAACAATGAAATGATCTGATCTTTGTTACCCGAGTACAAGAAGCAGAGAGCTTGGATGCAGCATTTTGTACTTAAATGTGATTTGTTGGACACAGGTAATACTCTTATTTTGAAGTGTTTGGCTTAAGATCTGATTGAATTAATGTTCTCTTCTTGCAAATGATCTTTGTTTTTTGTTTTTTACTATATCTTGGCTTTGTCATCTAGACAACCCATTTTGACAGATTACAGGCATTGGTACTTCTAAATCTAAGCTCTACACAATATGCCCACAAACAGAGAAGCTGAGAGTTGGTGGATCTTTTTATTAATCATGTAAGCAGGCTATAAGGCTATTCTTTATAATCTCACCTTTTCTTTCATTGGTGTTCAGATTGTATAATTGATGACTGGGAGGGGGGGGGGGGGGAGAGATTACTAAAAGTAAACATATTGTGTTTTCTCTGATGTCAGGAAATAATAGGAATGATCACAGCACCACCTTTTTATTTTGATAGATGACAGTAGTAGATCTTAATTGGATCACCAAAACACACACACACACACACGCGCGCAAGGCAACCCAATTACAAATAGAACATTCTGTACTTTGCTCAGCACAGAACTGATTGGTGTTGAAAATCACTCTCAACCAAGATATCAGTTCTCATACAAAAGAAATCATTCTCTGCAGAAAGAGAAAAAGAAAAAGAAAAAAAGTATTCCAAAAGATTAGTTACATATAAAAATTTCTATCACACACAACACATGGAATCCAAAAGTTCATAAACGAACTCATCCCTAAATTATCATCCATCCTATTAATTTTAAACCCTAATTAACCTACATTACAAAAAACTTGAAAATAAAGGAAAGAAATAAAATTAGTCTTTGACCATATAACCATTTTCTCAAAAGTAGTTCCATAATTTAGCTGAATTCATAGAAAATCCTTCTTTCACCATATCACTCAGTGAGGAACCCACCTTACCAAGAAAGCTCAATGGGACACTCAATTATCTCAGTCCAAATTCTGAAACACACATCCCCAATTTTTGTTACTACTCACTAACAGATTGAGTTGTCTTCACTTCTAGATAATACTCCACATGATAATCAGAAAGTGGTATCCCCAAGGCCTATGTCCTCATAGGTCAAATGCAATGGACCATTTTCTATGTTTTTATCTCATGGGCATCAAGAAGGGAAGAAGGGTCATGGAAACTGTTGTAACTCACTAACCATACACTTGACCTTTGTCAAATGTTCAAATTCTTGTCCCCCAAACCCTGATAAGCACCAGTGAGATGCTTTCTTTGCTTGCTAGAGAGTCATGTATTGACCCTTAAGGAGTTAAAAGTATAAAAGATAAAAAAAACTTCTTTTTTTTTTTTGTTTGTTTGTAAAATCAATCAATTTATATATTTTTAATTAATCTTAATTTTTATAGAAAAAAATTAGAAACATAGAAAAATGTTTAACGAACCCGACTGGTGAACCACATCTGTCATCCAATGAAATAGTAACTGATTAGAATATAATTATGGATTAAATAAAAAGATAGAAATAAAAAACAATAACTCAACCCAACTCAACAAAGCCTTATCCCAATTAGTTCAAGACATAAGATGATTTTCAGGATGAGGTTTCATGGTTACATAGCAGTCCAAAAACCATGATGGACTGAGCCAAGCTTTAAGTTAGCATTTTACGTTATGGGCCTAGCTCCAAGCATAAACCAATCAGCTAGGGCTTTCATTTGGGCCGGGATGGGCTGGGCTGAGGTCAACCCGAACTCAGCCTAAGCCCAAACTTGGCGAACCCGAACTCAACCTGTTTTAAAATCTTTGGCTTCGGGCCGAGTTCAGGCTGCTTGAAATTAAATGTCATTTTTAAATATTGGGTGATGATTAACCCTTAATTTCCCCTAAATGTTTTGAAAATAGCCCTAACTAGTTAAATATGGGCTGATAATGGACCCAAAACTTCCCAATGTTTGTTGGGCTAAGCTATAACAATTTCAGGCCGGACTGGGCTTAGGCTATGTTTGATTGCTACGTCAGGTAGGCTGGACCGGGCCGTGTTTGGACTGAAAGTAAGTCTGTCCAAACTCAGCTCGAATAAAACTTTGCCTGAATTTAGCTTGATCCAGCCCGTCTATTTTCTGCCAGAAATGTCAGGCTTCGGGCTAGCCAGGCCCAATTGGCACCCTTACAATCAGCTGACACATAATTTGGTAGCTCAAAAAACAAAACTTGGGATCATCTGCAAAAGCAACATTGAGTTAATCTGGCTTTAACATATAGTCAACACTTGTTCAATAAAGGGCAAGAAAGTACTTCATCAAAAAATTGACCATGTATCAGCTGTTATGTTAAAGCTGAATGAACTCAGTTCTGGTTTTACAGCAGAGGATCCCATACGATTTATTTTTTCTCTTATTTTGGTAAAGATATGATTTAATTTTTCTAAGAAGGTTGAAGATCCTATCTTTCACCATATTGTACAGCCTTGCAAGAATAACTTTGTTAGGGATATGGAAGACAGTGATAGAAAGAAAAATATATTACTCCCAATCTCCATATGACGAATACCATTGTGGCATCTAATTTACCTTTTGCTCAAAGGTGGCATTTGATTGAATAAACTCCTGTAAAGCATCCATTAGAAAAATAATATTATATTTTTTTCAATTAAAAAATATTATTGTCTTAGAGCAGGGAAATTTTTTTTTATAGTAATGAAAAAGAAAGAAACCAGAAGATCATATCTTGCACAGTTTAGATCCTCTCCTACCCTGCCAGCACTGCCATGCTTACACATACTCCAAAAAATCAATTTAAACTGTGCTTTCACTATTGGGGTATGTGTTGCACGGTAGTGTACACAGGACTACAGACAATACTTTAGGCCTTGTCTGCTACAAGGTAAACCATGGGAAAATGAGGGAAATTGTACTTTCTTCTATATGAGGAACCCCACTTTCATGATGAATGGGGATACTGGTTGAAAAAATTTGGTAAGACTACCTAAGGTGTTAAACCATTCTCATGTTTTTCCATTCCATCATATATTTATTCATTCGCATATTCCTACCAAAATGATTGAAATAAGAGGGTAAGGAAAGGAAATGAACATTAACTTCTTTTTTTTTTTTTTTTTCTCTCATTTTTTAGGGTGGTTTTACTTTTCTCTCATTTTTCCAAAGCTTACCTTATGACATACAAGGCCAAAAGTCAGAAGAGATTTGAGTGTACCTTGCACAACATATTGTCACTCGTGAGAAAATCTTTGTGAGGCCAATTGATGATAATCCCTCTACTGTCCTAACGGTCCCATCAAGACATATCAATCCTTTTCTTGAAGTTAAACCTTTTTTCTATTTTTTTTTTTGGTAAGGCTACTTAGGCAAACCCACAATACCACTGTGAGAGAGAGGGGTGAGCATCAACTCAATCCAGTGCGGATGGATGCCGCCTATGAGACTTGAAACCCTGACCTCTTCCATGGAAAGACCATACCAGCTATAGATGGTTTCAAATCTAAACCATTTCACCATGACTGTTCAAGTGTTGAGGTGAATTTGAATTTGAATTTGTTTTATCCGATCTCCTTATGACAAACAAAAATCTTCACAGCTTTTAACACAAAAATGTTCACTATAGATGCTTTTAAAAGAAAACTTTACTCAAATTCAAATGCCACCCATTAACCAAAAGCAAATTAGATTCCACATTCTCTTCCAAATTACAACCCACCCCCCACAAAATCCTTATTTACATCTTTCAACTTTTATCATCTAAAACCTGAAACGTCACAATAATTACAACTAATCAAAACTCGGTCGAATTTGCACCCGACTCATTCACCCCACACCCGAATCGACGACGCGTCCGATGCAGAAACCCCGATTCCAACACGTCCTCCCAATCCACCTCCTCTTCTTCCTCATCTCTACCTCTCATCATCTGCAACATCCTCTTCGCCTTCACCCTCGCTCGCTCGCTCCCCTTCTCTTCCACCTCTCTCAAAACCTCCACCGCTCCGGCCTCCTTCGCTAACCCCTTGAATCTCAAGCTCCCATGACTCAGTGCATACAGTGCCGCAACACAGTTCTCCCGAGTCGTCTCCGAGTCCACTTCCTGCTTCCTCAACATCCCCACAAACCACTCCACCGCATTAGCATCGAGCAAGGCCGCGCGTCCCTCGGCACACGCCGCTAGATTGCAGAGAATCAGCAATGCCCGGCTCGCCAAATCCCCTCCCCTGGCCATGGCCAGGAGTGTCGGAACAGAACCGAGTTTCACGAGTTTGGAACGATTGCTCTGAACGAGTGAGAGGTGGTACAGAGCGAGTGCCGAGTCATGCCGAGCCCGCTCATTCTCCGATCGAAGCGCGTGGAGAAGCGGCGGCAACGCGCCTAAAACACCGATCGCAATTTTGTTATCGTCGTCTAGGGCGAGGCTGAAGAACGCGCCCACTGCGTGCTCCTGCGATTCGGGAAATCCCCCTTTTAGCACATCGATTAATGGCGGGATGATCCCCGATCGAACGATCTTCACCTTGTTGATCTTCTCCAGCGAGAGGTTGACCACCGACGCAACCGCGTTTATCTGGATTGCAGAGTAGCGGGAGCTCAGGAGATGCCGGAGCGC
>JAOXJP010038526.1:0-16504 GCA_025762735.1 Platanus orientalis
TTTGTACTTTAAAAGGGATGAGGCCCCTCATACATTGTATTATTTTGTTTTGGTTTATATAATAGCCAGTTTTGTTTATTGGCATTCCTTCTTTACTTGTTATTATGAATATTTTTATACTTTAAAACTATGCACTAAAAGATGAGGTCATCCTTATTGATTAGATATAGAAGTTGTTAATACAAAATTGCACAATCAATACATTGTGCGAGTGTCAGTTGTCAGTCAAATCAACCATCTCTTATGTCACTACATCATCACTAATAATATATCAGAATTCATGAATTCTTGATTTGTATGAATGTAGTGTCCATCCCAATGCATTATCGCTTCGGTATTTATGCCAAAGTGTCGTGATGGGTGGGATAGGATGACCCGACACGAGGAAGACCTGCACGCATAACAAGTAATGAAGTTAAACACTACTAAAAATGATTAACTATAATAGCACCCTACACATTAACATTTACCTGTACAAAGTGGTTCTCGTTTATGAAGCTTATGGCAACTTCTTTCCGGGTGGCAGTGGGTAATGGGTCGGATCGGAGTGGCAGGAATGTTAGACACTGTCGTGTACTTAAAATGTACACTACAACATTGTAATAACTGGATATTAGGTGGCCACATTCTGGGAAGGTCATCCAATACTCGTATGAGAGACCTTTCCTAAGGTACACAATCAAATATCTTAACTTCTGCACAACTTTAACCCCACAAAAAATAGGTTCATAATAATGTTCATAGCTATCTAATTCTTGTAACAAGTCCACTCATACTTGTGCCCAACTATCCTCTCCCATGCCTAATAAGCAAACAATCGCCTTGAACCCGCAATTTCCATCGGCTGCTACATCTGTAATATACTGAATAAATGGACATATACCAGCTGGAAAGTGCATAATGTAAGCATCATAGGACAATGATCAAACTGACGACATACAAACTACCTAGATAGAAAGGATAATGCATGATCAACAATGGCATGACAAATCATAAGAATTAATATGTAATATTTAATATATAAACTATTACCCTTTCCTTCGCTCTTCTCTGTCGGGTTGGTCTGATTGACTGTAAAGGGTTGACATCCACTAGACCGGTGCCCGCCAGAGAGTAGTTATCTTGTATTGATGGTACTCTCTCAAATGCGAAAGGCTCACGTCAAGTAGATTTATCCATCTTCTGATGTAGCCTACCTTGCATTGTGGATTTCATCTCCAGTTATTCTACATGTGTACACTCTGGGTTTATCAACGCCCCTAATTTCCTAAGCAATTGGGCCTTGCTTGACTGGCCAGCTTGTGTGTAGAGTTATTTAAACAAATCCAATTCCTCGCTAGGAATATCATCCTGACTTGCATTTTTTTTTCGCCTTGGAAAGTATATCAAGTTTGCGCTAAAAAGGATGCATAAAATTAAGTGGGATTGGATGTCTCTGCCTACTATGGTCAGCAATTTCGTGGGCACATGGCAGGCCGTGGATGTGTCTCAACTAACACCCGCATGTAGAGGGGTCAATCCCAATCAAAGAAGCCCGCTTTATCTCATCACATAGCTTATCAAGCGTAGTGATGGAGACGTTTCCACAAAGCTCTCTAAACTCGGATGACTTAAATTGTGTTGGACAACCATCTTTAATTTCTCGAATGATGCCTTGATTTCTGTATGCTGCAACAAGAGCATATTGTGTATTTTCGAACAAGATGACTCGAAATTGACCTGACTAGATCCTAATTGCCTCTTCAACTTGGCATGGGCACTCTCAACCCTACAAGTAATATAAAGAATAACTAGTTAAAGTAACAATCAATGAGAGACAATTGTAAGTGCAATAAAAAAAGAAAAAATAAAAGACAAACCATACCTATTCATCGTTGTGGCTCCTAGATGCATAACTTGGTCTGTCCAGGCTACAACAAACTAGCTAACTACTTTTCACTTAGTGAAGTGCGTCTGGATACCCACTAAACTACTTCTCCAATAGTGCTATGTGGTTATGGTAATCTTCTTCTGTTGGTGACACTACCACTAGATTCTAGTAGGTCATGAACAAATCTCACACCTCTTTTGTTGAAAACAACTTCTTACACTTTGTAAGTATATTTTTATTGATATGCTACCTACACAATAGATGTGTGGCAGTGGAAAACACTCTTGAGATAGCATTCATCAGGGCTAACTCTCTATTTGTCACAATGACGTTGGGCAAGGCACTATCATCCATAATACTGCGCAAGACATCTAAGGCCAAATTGAAGTTGTCCTCCCTCTTATGTTGTAGATATACAAATGCCACAGAGAAGGTTATGTCAATAGATGTCAGCCCAACGATTTTCAGGAGGGGCATATGATATCTGTTTGTTTTATATGTGTAATCCATGAGCAACACATGTGGGAATGCACGTAATAAATCCAAACTAGATGATTTTGCCCAAAATAAGTCGGTGACAGCCTCACTATCTTCACTAGTACAGTGCCACTCGATGTATTGATGCTCAGCCAATAGTGCTAATAATTGCTGCATCTGGGATCTTTCACCATTTTTTTCTGGCTTATATTTATGCCTTGCATTATAGATCGACTTTATTGTAGTTGTATTGAGGGGATCTCTTTGCTTCATAGTGATCAAAATGTCTTTTGGTCGCGCATTACTCTTAGACATGTCCTTTAATAATGAGTACTCCTCTTCGGATAATCTACTAGCAAAGGAGTGACCCTCTAGATGATTAGTAGCCAAGTGATTATGCACGCCACATATAACTTCCAACATCCAATCATCATCTGTGGGCAATTTCTTACCTTTCAAACGGAATGGACATTCACATTTTTTGGTACCTGCCCCCTTAACCTCCGTACCTACATAGATGTTTTTAGATCTATTGTCTACTCTATATCGTCAACTCCTCTCACATCCTAAAGTCAAACTTGGTTTTCTTCTCACAACACCACCTAAATCTGATTTCAAGATGTTAATCACAAATCCATTCATCTTTCTAACATTTGTTACCCACTTAATCAAGGCTGTTCAGCTTTTGAATATCTGCATAAGAGAGGGATAATACAATACTTAATTGATCGAATAATATTAGCCTATAGAACGAAGTGACTTTAAGCGCGTATTATGGACTGATTTTTACCTGGTATATAATAAACTCAGAAGTGTAATCAACAATCATTTGTTCCGAAGTTGGATTACAATGAATTCAAAAATTTGCCTACAATCATACAATTAATATTTAAGATATAATTAATAATATTAAAAAAAAAATTCAAAAAGGTGTTCTATTCCTCCAGCCGAGCACCCCAAGGGGTGTTCTAACAGTAGTCTCAGAACACCACCCCGGAAGAAAGAAAAAAAAAAAAACATACCTGGTCTTCTTCTCGCTCCCAATCGCTTCCAAGATTTGGTTTCTAATGCTAATAGCTTGCAAACAAAGATCGAAAAGAGGAGGAAAAAAGCAGGAGAAAGGGAGAGGAACGTAGAAGGAGGAATAAGAGAGGAAGAAAGGAAGATGAGATGGGTTTTGGAGGGAACGCGTGAAGTTTGTTTAGAAATTATATATATATATATATATATGTTTTTTAATGTTAAGAAGGGTATGAAGGTCGTTTTACATTAGGGTATTTTGGGGAAAAAAAAAGAGTTTAAGTGAAGTAAGTTCAGAAAAACTTGAGGTGTAAATAGCAGCACCCTCCAAATAATTGACAGCCATAACCAATAGGAACGATCTTCCACCAGTTCATGTCCCAATTGTTAGATAATCATGTTAATTTTCATTTAATTACTCAATAAATACATGTTCATCACTCCTTAGCTATAATGGTCCATGTCCTCTTGATGGAGACTCTGATACGCGAAAGGGCCTTTTTTCCGAGATCCGGTTTTGATAGGCACCTACGGCGGTCGGTTACTATTGAGCGGTAGGTTATTATAAGGAGCAAAATATGTCTGCAATCCTATGTGACCGCATCATAGGACGACACGTATGGTGTAAGTAAAGGCATTCAAAAAGCTGTCCAAATAAAAGTAGTGACACATCACGTCAGTCTGTGATGCGGTCACAGGACATACAGGATTTTTGGGTCACAGAGAGAACATCTATCATACACGATGTATACAACATTTAAATGGTATATAGATAGTCACCCTTTAATTTCATTGCTTGCATCAGCAACTGAGAGTTGAGACTCTGACGGCCGTAATCCCCGAGCCTCGACGCTCTCTCGTTCTTGCTCTCCATTTCTCGCGGAAACCCTACTCTTTTCTGATATCCATCACCGGAAAGAGTTTCTGAAAATTAAAAGTAAGAAACTTTCTACCTAATCTCTTTGTGCATTCTCTGTTGTTGTTGAAATCTAGGGTTTTGATGCCTTCTGTGTGTGTTTATTTATTCTCCCTCCTTGAAGTCTATTACCTGTTTTCTCATTCAGAAACCCTAGTTATTGTGTTATTTATTTATTTCTTTCATTGGGTTTGTTTGCTTATCAGTTCTTTTTATTAAATTGAATTGAGCGATTTGGGTAGAACATAAAACTTAGCTGAAGATTCTTGAATCTTATTTATTTATTTTTTCTGTTTCTCTGTTGATGTCTGTGTCTCGACTGATTATATATCTCAGCACGCTTTTTTCTGTCCTGTTTTTTTGTAATTCCCATGGATGTCTGTTAATCTCGTGGGCTATATATTAGAGCTAACCTGCAGTTGTGACCTTGTATTATCTGCACTCGTATGTGCGCCAATGAGTTAGTGAACTCTTTCTTCTTGTATAAAGAAAATCAGCGAAACTCGTTCGCATGAGACGGTGTCATAGAAACATTTTATGTAGGGTGACTACTATGTCAAAGGTTGAAGAACCTAACCAAATGCGTTCCATCAGTCCTAGGGCTTTTGGGGTATTTGTTAGGTTTGTAACAATTGGTATCTGAGCCAACACCACAAATCAGAGCCACCTGTGGAGAGGGTGGCCTCAACCAGCGTGAGAGCTGCTACAGTGTAGAAAGGCCTACCTGACCAGAGTGAAGGCCGCCACAGAGTAGGCCATCGGAGTGTCGGTTGTGGAGCGTGGTGGAATGTTATGATCCCAAAGGTTAAAGAATATAGCCTAACGCTTTCCATCAGCCCTAGGGCTTTTGGCATATTGGTTAGGTTCGAAACATTTTGTAACTTTTTGTTCCTTTCTTGAAAATTTTTGTTGTTACTTTTAACAAATTATAATTTTTTATATGGGCAAGCAGGTCAGAGATTAGTTATAACTGATCCTGCTGTTATATAAGCCCTTTTACTAATTACTTATTTGCATTACACTCTCACTTACTGTACAAGCTTTTGACATCATATTTTACTAGTGTTTGTGAGTTGATCTTTGGACAAGAAGGTGGGGGTTTGAGATTTAAGTTAATAATCAGATATTGAATACATATTATTTGGCACATCATGCGACTGGGTACTAGCTTATGCAACCGCAAATAGTGGTCCCATTCATTTATGTAGTTGTCCTCAAATTTGTATTTTCCAATTGATGGACAAATACCACCTAGCTATCAGCAGTATCTAGCTCTCAAATGCACATTTCTTATTACACTTTCATATTCCTTGTCTGAGAAGAGTAATACTAGAGCCAGTCTTATCCCCTGGTTTTGTGAGGTGATTGATCAGGCATGTCGTGATGTTGTTACAGAGGCGATAGTGTGATCCAAAGACGATGGCACTAAGGTGGTGGTGATTAAGGGTCGTTCAAATAAGCAAGGGGCGTTCCTACAAATTTCGGAAACTCTTCGATCGGGTAGAGAATTTTCAATTATCATTCTGAGTGGTAATGAGTCTTTTGGTTGGGTTGATGTATGTTTCATCTTGCGTCGTTCCTTTGGAGGTGTGCCTAAAATGCAGTCTTCGGGTGTTGTTTCTGGTCCCAATTCTTTTCTTGTTCTTCAGGGCTTGCAGGAGCCTCACGTGATGGAAGTGCCGAGGCCCGGGGTAGAGGTGCTGCAACGCGAAAAGGATTGGGTGATCTAGGTCAATGGTTTGGTGGGAGAGGGTGAGGAGGAAGTTTGGAATCGGGTGATTGTTTGTTGCTGTAGAAATCGATCTGTTATGAGGGATGAGATTGCCTTTGGTGCCTTTTTTTGCTTCACTAATCCTTTTATCTTGAAATGGATACCAGTGGATCTAGATAGAGCATTGTTTGATTGTCCTTCGGTGGACATTGCTTCCTGTCTATGCAATTGGGGACTGTCAAACTCATCGGATGTATTCGACTTTGTTCGCTAGAGGTCAAATTTATTTGCCTTAAGATACGACTGCCTTTTCAAGCGTCGTTGGATATGGTTTTGGGGTCTGCCCTTAAATCTTTGGTCTCAAAGGCTTTTTCAGGCAATTGGTGACATTTGCGATGGTCTTTGTTCGGTGGATGAGCGCACATTAGCTTGTGATGAATTGAGGTGGGTGAGATTGGAAGTGGAAAGGGGAGATTTAAGGGTTCTTCCTCGTTTCTTATCGGTCGTTTTAAATGGTCTGTTCTTTCCATTGGTTTTAACAATTGAAAATGAGATGTCAATGGATCTTGGGCAAGCCTCAGCCGGCATCAGAGGTAGTTGATGGACCCAGGCTGGCAGGGATGTCGCCGGTGGAATAGGAACTGCCTGGTAGGAACACTCGATTCGAGGGGGATGGTACGGATCGTGATGAGTTGTTGCCTCTGATCTTGCGGTCTCAGAGTTCCACTGACGTTGCGTGGAGTAGAGGGAATGGTAGAGCTGCTACTATAGCATGCGATCCGGGATTTGGATCCTTGGGGGTGTCAACGACAGGGACGAGGGGGCTTTTGATCGGATGTTTCCTTTGGATGCTATTGATCATAGGGTGGAGCGTGATCCTATTATCTCAGGGGCTGGTGAGTTAAAGGGGGTATGGTAGGTGGCTAGAAAAAAGGGGGTTGGTTTTTATTCAAGATTGATCCCATCTAATGGAAGATCTAGGAGTGGCATAATGGGGGAGGAGGCTTTGAAGACCTCAAATATCTTTCAACAGTTGGTGGGTGAGGAGGATTCTTCGGGGAGGGAGGTTGTTTCTCTCCCCATACAGAGGGCTAATCTGTCTTTACAGAGGCCCATTAATAGGATTGGAGGCCCATCAATCAGGATTGAGTTGGTATTGGGTTTGGACTGGGTATTGGGCTGTGAATTGGGTCGAGTTTGTATTCTTGGAATAAGGCTGTTTCTGTGGTCTAGGCCCGGGGGGTGCATCTGGATAAAAAGGGCTCTACTAGTTCCTCTAGGTCGACAAATCTAATCGTCCTTAGCTCGGTGGGGGGTGATCCTGTTGGCCGAAGTAGTCCTCATTGTTCTTCTTCTCAGGCATCGTCGTCGGCGTCCATGTTGTCCTCGCCAGGATCTCATTTGAATAACGTTTCTTTTGTCTCGAATCACCTGTTGGGGGAGAGGCACAATTGTGACAAGGATGCGTCGAATTCTAAAGATGTGCAGTACGTGGTGGAATCATCTATGGTTCCTGGGAGATTGGAAGCCATTTATGATGTGCGGATGGAAGATCCTGAGGATGATTTGGATTCTTTAACGAGTTCGTGGTATTCTGAGGTTCCAAATTCAGTAAGTCCTTCGACTAGTGCTTCCTTGGAGGTGACTCCAGATGTTGTGGGCTCTAAGGTGTCGGATGAGGCGATGTCTTTCCCTCCTCGCTCCCTGAACCCTAATATCTCTCCTACATATGCTTTCTGCCCTCCCTCCTCTGGATGTGATCCAACTGGGAATGAGGTGGTGTTTAACGAGGGACTCGAAATGGGGAAGAAAATTTGCATTGGAAGTCTAGCGGATGATCTTCTTGTTGAGACTGGGGACTTATTGGTGAAGGGGAAGTAATATGTTATTGGGGCCTTGAAGGATTGGGATGCTTCATCGCCAACGAATGGATTTTCTTTCTTTAAGCATTATTCTAGTTTTTAGTGGATGATGGTGAATGCGTTGGACTTGGCCGCTGCTAATCCTCTTTCCTTTCATCAATAGGCGCTGGGTGGTCGATTGGATGATGGGGGGAGTTGTCCTTGGTTTGATTCCTTATTGAACCATGATCCTTTCTTGGTGACCTCTGATGGACTTGGGTGTGATAGGGTGTTAGGGGAGGAAGGAATCCCAAATCCTCATCTGTTGGGGCAGGTTCTTTGCTTGTTGCTGCACTGGATCTTTGCAGGAAGCCTCTTGTGCCTAAGAATAAACATTTTATCCATATTGAGTATCCCTTTTTGTGGGATCCTAATGCCTGGTTGGGGATTGACTGAGACTGGAATCAGCTTGTTTTGACTAGTTTGCAGGATGTAGAGAAGGATAAGGACTTAATCTTAGAAGTGGAACCGTTGGCTGTTGGAAGTGTTGAGGGAATTGGAGGTGGTGGTGTTCCCATGGCTATTGATGATAAGGAGTTTATGACCCCTTCAAAATTGGATGATCTGGATAATCGTTTGCTGTTGAAAGCAGTTGAGGAGAGGGATGAGGAGTGTTTATCTGAGTGGGTGTTGGGTAAAATGGAGGAGTTTGGCTCCTTTCTAGGTCTCTCGTGTGAGGGTCTTGAAGTAGAGATTGTGGGGCTATTTCGTTTAATTGATAGAGAATGAAGAAAATGTGAGGGTAATTTGGAAATTAGATCGGTGGAGTGCAAACGATTGAGAAATGAGTTGAAAAAGCTAGACAGTGGAGTGAATTATGATCGGAATGGTGGATGTGTGAGTGAAGGGGTGGTAGAAAGGGTAAAGGGATAAGTAGAAAGTGATCGATGGATTTTAAAGTTTTTTCTTGGAATGTTAGAGGTTTGGGTAATCGTGATAAGAAAATTGCGGTGACAAAGTGTATCTCTTCTTCGTAGGCCAATATTATTTGTTTGCAGGAAACTAAAATTGAGGAGTGGAATAATAACTTGATTTGTGAGATTTGGGAGCAACACTCATCCTTGCTTTCTCTCCCCTCTTGGGGGGCGTCGGGGGGTATTCTCCTATTATGGAATGGGGATAAGTTGGAGGTGTTGGATTATGAAATATGGGCCTTTTCTATTTCTATCCTGTGTAGGGTGAAAAATGAGGCCGAAGAGTGGGTCTTCTTAGGGGTTTACGGGTCCACTCTCTCTTGTGATGTTGAGGATTTTCTTGGGGAATTGGATGATGTTCGTGCTCATTGGGACTTACCTTGGTGTATTGGTGGAGATTTCAATCTAATTAGATTTTCCCATGAATGAAAAGGGATGTGTAGACTTGATAGAAGTATGAGAATGTTTAGTGAGTTTATTGAGAGATGGTGGTTGGTGGATGGCCCTTTGAAGATGGCGAAGTATACTTGGTCCAACTTTCAAGAGTGCCCCGCCCTTGGTAGATTAGATCGTTTCCTTTTCTGTGCTGGTTGGGAGGATCTTTTCCCGAAAAGGATTCAAGTGGCTCTTCCTTGTTCCACATCGGACCATTCCCCTATTTTGCTGATGCCTTCCCTTCGTATGGGTGGTCCCAGACCTTTCAAATTTAAGGAAATGTGGTCCTTTATCCAGATTTTTTTGAGGTTGTCGAGAAGGAATGGAATTGTGTCAACTTTGATGGCTTTGCTAGTAGGAGCTTTGCCCTTAAGTTAAAAGGTTTAAAGACTAGGTTGAAGGTGTGGAATAAAGACTCGTCGAACTCTCTAAAAGCTGAAATGGATGGTTGTCTTGATCGTATAAGGTTGTTAGATCTTGTTGAAGAAGAGGGTAGCCTCTTGCGGGATGAGAGAGTGGCTAGAGACTTATTAAGGAAGGAGTTTCAACTGCTGGCAATTAAGGAAGAAACTTTGTGGATACAGAGATCTAGGATTAGGTGGTTAAAGGAGGGGGATCGAAATACTAAATTTTTCCACCGGGTGGCTTCGCATCGTTCGAATCTTAATGATATTCATGAGCTCCTGATTGATGGGATTTCGACTAAAAATCAGGTGATCATTAGAGCTCATGTGGAGTCTTATTATACAAAGCTTTTTAAGGAGGAGGTCTCCTTTAGGCCTTGATTGGATGATATGATGTTTGATCATATCTCTACTTAGGAGAAATGTTTTTTGGAGTTGCCTTTTTTGGAGGAGGAGGGTCATCAGACAATTTTCAAGATTAAAGGTGATAAGACGTCGGGGCCTGACGGTTTTATGATATCTTTCTATCAAAATTGTTGGGATATTGTTAAGTTGGATCTTATGAAAGTCTTTGTGGAATTTTATGAATCGGAGGAATTCTATGATCATTTAAATAATACTTTCATCGCTTTAATTCCTAAGAAGCACAATGCTAAGGAATTGAAAGATTCCAGATCCGTTAGCTTACTTAGTAGTGTGTATAAAATTATTGGTAAGGTTTTGATGTCCAGACTCAAGGTGGTCATGAAAAGTATTATATCATAACCTCAAAGTGCTTTCATCGAAGGAAGACAAATCTTGGATAGTGTGCTTATTGCTAATGAGTGTATTGAGGATAGGAAATTGGCTGGGAAGAATGGGGTGATTTGTAAGTTGGACGTGGAGAAAGCCTATGATTGTGTGAATTGGAATTTCCTGGACTATATCTTGCTTAGAATGGGCTTTGGGGCAAAATGGAGAAGTTGGATTTTTTTATTGTATTAGATCAACCTCCTTCTCCATCTTGGTTAATGGCTCACCGGCTGATTTTTTTGGGAGTTCGGGAGGGTTGAGATAAGGTGGCCCCTTGTCACTATTGCTGTTTATTATGGTGACTGAAGTGTTGAGTAAAATGACTAAGTAAGCGGAGATGGGTTATATTTCGGGATTTAAGGTGGGTAATGGTGATGTTACGGTTTCTCATTTACAGTTTGCTGACGATACAATGATATTTTGTGATGCGGATGTTGTCCAAATTGGCTACTTAAGATGCATCCTTAGATGCTTTGAAGTGGTGTCGGGCTTCAAGATTAATTTGGCTAAAAGTGAGACGTTTCAAGTGGGGGAGGTTTCAGAGATTGATAATTTGGCGTGGGTTCTTGGTTGTAAGATTGGGATCCTTCCTTCCTCGTACCTGGGTATGCCATTAGGGGAAAATTTCAAATCCAGGGGGGGATTTCTGGTAGACTAGAGTTGTGGAAAGCTCATATGCTTTCAAAAGGTGGGAGAATGACCTTAATTAAATCTACCCTGATGTCAACTCCGAATTACTTTCTTTCTCTGTTTACCATCCCGGTTTCGGTGGCAAACAAAATTGAGGCGATGTTTAGAAACTTTTTATGGAATGATGGTCTCGATAATCATCATTTCCATCTTGTTGATTGGAAGACTATTTGCTCCCTGGTGGAAAATGGTGGGCTTGGATTTAGAAAGTTAATTTATCATAACAGGGCGCTTCTTGCTAAATTGTTATGGCGTTTTGGGATGGATAGAGAGAGTTTATGGAGGAGCGTGGTGGTGGCTTGTTTTGGTGTCCTTTCTGAGTGCGAAGCTAAGGAGGTGCGGGTTAGACATAGGTGTGGGATTTGGAAGTCTATCTTGGCTGTGAAGAAGGAATTTTGGAAGTTTATTTGCTTTAAGTTGGGGTCGGGTTTGGAAATCAAGTTTTGGGTGAATATTTGGGTGGGCGCGACTAGGTTAAAGGATGACGTCAATGGTTTATTTTCTTTGGCTGTGGATTCTAAGGTGATAGTTGCGGAATCTTTTGATTGTGAGCGGTCGGTGTGGAATCCCAAGTTGAGGCGCAATGTGTATGCTTGGAAGTTGGAGGAGTTAGATTTTTGAGCGTTTTGGAGAATGTTAGACTGAACAATAATAAGAGGGATGCTTGGAATTAGAACATTTATAAGAAAGGGTCTTTCACTGCTAAATCCTTTTACTATGAGCTGTTGAATTTGAGGCCAAAGTTGTTTCTTCATAAAGGCATTTGGATCCCACTTATTCCTTCGAAAGTGTCTTTCTTTATGTGGACTGTTTATTTGGATAAAATTCTCACTTTTAATCATCTTCAAAGTAGAGGGTGGAATTTGACAAATAGGTGTGTGCTCTGTTGGATTGAGGAGGAATCGGTTGACCATCTTTTTGCTCGATGTTCTATTGCTTGTAGGATTTTGGGCTTCTTCCTTTCCAAGCTCGGCATGGCCTGGTCTTTCCTTGGTCAGTTCCAGGAATTGATCTTGGGTTGGGAGGTTAAAGATCTGGATGACTTTCATAACATTATTTGGCAGGTCCTTCCTAGTGTAATATGTTGGGGTTTATGGAAAGAGATGAATGCAAGGATTTTTGAGGGGAGAGTAAGCAATCAAATGGAGCTGACATTGTATATATACAAGCTCTTGTTTGATTGGGTCTCAACCAGGGTTGATTTTCAGGAGGCGGAGTGGTTTTCCTTTTGGTCTGAGGTGTTGTAGGGGGTGCTTGTGTTGCTGATTTTCTTTTCTTTTCTCAGTTCTCTTTTCACCTTTTTGGTGTTGTTTGTCTTCTTTTCTTTCTTTTTTTAATAAATTTTATTTTACCTCTCAAAAAACATACTATAGATTAAATTTTTCAAAAATAACTATTAGCAAGTAATATGAAAGGATTTAGATGAAAAAAGTTTTTTCGTTTTCCTTTTGTGGCCATTTAATATTGATGTTTTATTTCACTTATTATTTCATTATTTCATCTCATAAGATCATATTATTAGGTTATATTTTTAGTGTTTGAGTTTGTATCTATTAGTTCAGCTACCAAAACTGAAACACCCAAAGTTCCAAACTGTAAATAAATTGGCTTCTACAACCCATGGAAAAAAAGCCTTGGGTAGCATGGAGATGAAACAAGCAAAAAGGGCTACTGTTTGCATTGGAAAGGGAACTGGCTGAGGTGGTGTGATGACTCAACAGAGCATGAATTATTTAAGACTTTGACCCGAACCCAATAGTAGGATTCAGTTAGTGAGACGTTAGCAGTAAATTGAGAGAATAAGGAGGAATAGCGTGAAATCTCTCAGGCACATTCGTTGAACCTTGGATGAAGAAGAAATGATGTTAGTGATGTCCTGAAAGGAAGAAGACAGGGATTGATTGTGCGAAAATGGATGAAGGCCACGAGCGACTGGGAAGGATGCATGATCACCTGAGCGTGCAACAAAGGAGAAAAAACTGCTAGAGACACAATCTAGGGCTTAGGAAGTCTATAAATAGCAGAGCCCATAGATGATGAGGATCATCACTCGATCATTCAATACATTAAGCAATCCTATTCCACCTGATCTCTTAGGTTTTCTATCCTCGATCATCTCCCTTGGGATGAATCGTCTTTGGAAATCGTCCTAGCTCGTTTCATTTGCATTGTATTTTCAGATTGTTATTTTTTTGATGAAACCAAAATCGCTTGGCCTATGATTGGTTTGATTCAAAGCATCATGTTCGGTCTCTTGATTGACAGGCAGTCTGTAAGTATAGTTTATTTATGTAGAAATAGTCTTTTTTAATTGATTGTTTCTTATTTAATTTGTGGTGTGAAAGTGGTTAAAAAAACGTTTCTCCGAGAACTCATTTGCAAGGAAGAACCCTCCCTTTCCCAAATCGCCTGATTTTATCAAAATTGGTGGCTGGACAGACGACCGAAAATCCCTTTTCGGTCTGCCTACTGTTTGCTCCGGCGCCTAGGGTCGTAGGGAAGACTGGAATCTGTGTCCATGTGGCACTAGCACGCCCACAAACCAATTTTTGGCTAACAGCTACACAAAGATTTACATGGTTCAGATGCATTGTTGCTACGTTCACAACCAATCCAACATGAGAAAATTTGTTGATCTAGATTGAATTATAATAATGGAGTGTAACTTACCTCTCCAAAATCTAATAAATATCTACTAACTACTAAGAATACTTACAACAATGTAGCTCTATTATAAAATCTGCTTCACACCATTCACAAACTCGGTGATGTGGAACGCGAAACAACTCTACTTTAGAGTTGATGGGTTTATAGTTGGGTATTTTGGGTTTAGTATTTTTGTATGAAAATAATTTTTAATTTTGTCAGTTTTGGGTTATTTTCTTATTAGTTAGTTTGGGGGTTCTTAGTTATTTCCAAGTATAATAGGTTTTATTTATTTTTTTAGGAAAGTGAAATATTTATTTCTGTCACTTTTCTTTAGGCCCTATTTTGGAGGGCCAATATTTGGTTGTTTGGCTTGATTTTAGTGTCATTTGAAAGTTATTCGGTTACCTTTCCAATGAGTCCAAGATTTTGCAAATCCGATATGATTTGGGAAAGTTATGACCAAATTACTAAAGGGATATCAGTGAGTGACGGGAATAGAGTGTTTAGAGAGTTTTATTTGATATATTTTTAGGAGAGTTTTAAGTTTAGTATTGTTTGATATATAAGTTTAGGTAGTTTCTTGTTTTAGTAGGTGAGATCTTGAGTACTTACTAATACTTGAGGGTCAAATTTAGGTAATTAGAAAGTAACATCTTGAAAGGGAATATGGGTTTCTAAAAACTTTGATTTTGTATTCTATTCAAACACACCAACCCTAATGAATAAAATTGAAGATTGATTATTGTGAAGAAAATTGCTAAGGACGTGTGATTGCCTCCAACCCAAGGTGAAATTGCATTGATCCAAAGTGTGATTGCTTTAACCGCTAGGTGTGATTGCCGAGTTTGCGTTTAAGGTGTGATTGTCTTAGGGTGTGTTTGGTTGGGATTCTCAATGTTAATTTTTGATTATGATTATGAATTTTCATAATCAGATTATGAAAAACAATTTTTAAAATCATGAATCCAGTTTGGCTAGCGGTTTATTAAAATTGATTTCATAACCATTTTCATGAATCTTATGGAAGATGGGGTTGTTAAGGTTTTGAATTTGGAGGAGGCTAGCAACTTTACAATGAGCACCATTGAAGACATGCTAAAAACTCTTTGATTTTGGTGAGTTTGGGTCTTTTAATCTTCTTTAGCTTTTCGTTTTGGTATTTTCGGTTTGTGGTTTGGGTGTTCTTTGTCATTGGGGTTGAATTTGGGTTCGTCATCCAGAGTTGAAATTTGAAACTGTTCAATGGTTTTTGATACAGATGTTTAGTTTCTATCTTTGTGAACAGTTACTTAACCAATTGGGAATACGATTAAAATAAAAAGAGGATAAGTGAAACAGTGGAGATTGAAGAAGAAGAAAAATGATGGAGAGAGAGAGTGGCATAGGCAGACAGCTTGTGGAAGGAGAAAGCGGGAGATATGAGAGGGCTTCTTCGTTTGTTTCGTCAACCTGAGAAAAAAAGGAGTCAGACAAAGGAGATAGACACTGGAGAGAGGAGAGAGATGAGCAAGAGAGCGTACCCAGAGAGAGAGATTTGGCAAGCAATGGGAGTTGCAGGCTTTCGTTCGTTCCGTTGAACTCTTGCAAAATTAAAAGAATCGATTATTGAGCCGCTTTAGCGAGTGAATAAATAATCAGCGTAATCAACCTTCAATCGGTTTATGATTATGGCCCATTTTTTATTATGATTCTTAATAAGCAACCTCAATAATCAGAACCAAGTGACCCATTTTGGCCCAAAATCAATTATGACTCATAATCGATTATGAGAATTCGAATCAATACCTTATTCTTCTTCTTTTATTTATAACACTATTCACATGATACAGTTCACGGGTTTTACTGTTCACAGATCCTTATTCTTCTTCTTCCATTCATCTATATCTTGTTATGTTGATTCCATATTTGCTGGGTTTCTCAATTGATCCCCACCAATGGTTTAAGCTCTTGAAATACTTTCTTTGTTGTTTGTTCTACAATCTGGTTGTGCTAGAATTCTGAAACAGCACCTGAGTTTTAATCATTTGATTGCCTTAAATATCTCTAATCACTTTTATATTTTGTGGGGTTATTCTTCATCCTAATACATAATACCCTACAAACTTTCAAGCTAAACCAAAAACCTTAACCTAGGTTTCCAACTAGTTTTATATTCTAGCTAGCACACCTTATTCTGATTTTTTTCTTTATGGGTTGACCCTATCAAGTCCTATGCAGGGTATGTTTAGAAGATCGGGAGTTGGCTACTGTGGGCCCATTACTCGTAGGTTTGTAGCATTCCCTAGGTAGTCCTGAATCACTCGGACAAAATTTTGATGGCACCCTAAACAACCTTAGGCTCTAATTCTTTAGCTAATAGAAGAAGAGAATGAGAATCATGGTTTCAAAGCTCAGCCGATTCCTGATCGGATCGCCCAATCCGACTTGGGATCGGCCATGAAAGAGCTGATCTTGGCTTGTGGATTGTGATCCCTAAGCCAGACTGTTCTGGATTGGACAATCTGTATATTGCCTTAAAAATATAATTTTTTTTTGAATTTTTTTTTAGATTAGAAATTGGTTTAAAGAGTCCCACAAAGGTCTCTCTAAAAGAAACTCCCTTAAAAAATCCTCATATAAGAGGTTAAAAGATATTGTTATAAGAATTAGCAAAAGACGAAAAATATAGAAGACCTAGAAAAATATAAAAATGCTAAAAAAGAAGCTAAGAAGGCTGTAAGTGATG
>JAOXJP010038537.1:0-16504 GCA_025762735.1 Platanus orientalis
AGGCAAACTAGCTCAACAAGGAGCACCCCACTTTGTGCAACTAGCAACATCAACCAACTTGTGGTAATATTTGTTTGACTTTGCATTTATATTCATTATTGTTTTTGTTTTGCTTCCGCCAGAGATATCGGAAGCTTGATTACCTCCGTCAGAGACACCGAAAATAGTACACACTCACCGAAGATACCGAGTGTTGCTGTTTAGCTTGCTTGTGTGAACGTAGTTAGATTTGTATATTGACCTAGGTTGTAATAATACCTAAATGAAATATACCTAAGCTCGACAGTGAGCTTTAGAAGAGTGGACGTAGGCCTGAGTGCCGAACCACTATAAATCTCTTGTTGTGGTTTGTTTGTGTGATTGTTTGTCTCTTTACATGAATATTCTCTACTACTCTTGCATTGCACATATTTGACATAATACTTGAGTAGACACATTAGAGCACACACACACAATTAGGCTAAGTTAAAAAGGATTAAAATCAACCACAATATAAAATCGATTAAGGGGTAATTTAATTGAGAAATCCTATTCACCCCCTTTTAGGATTACTTTAGAGCAATTTCAATTGGTATCAGAGCCTAGGTTACTCATATAGGGCTTAACATCCCGAGTAAGGTCTTAGCAAAAATCTTAGATGGCTAAAGAAGATAGCGGTATGTTCATTAGCACCCCTCCATTTTTTAATGGAACAAACTATGTCTATTGGAAATCTCAGATAAAGATATTCCTAAATGCCTATGACTCGAGGGTATGGAGTGCAATTGTCGATGGCTATACATTGCCCGACAAACTGAGAAGTGAGTGGACCCCTGCCGAGGCGGATGCTCACAAGTTCAACTTTAGGGAATTAAATGTCATAGCAAGTGGCTTAGCCCCAGATGAGTTTAGGATGATAGCTCATCTCAAGACGACAAAGAAAGCGTGGAAGCTTCTCTCCGTTACTCATGAGGGTACAAGCGTTGTAAAGATGTCCAAGTTTCAAATGTACACGACACAACTTGAAGCTCGTAGGATGGAGGAGGATGAAGAAATCTCTCAACTCAATGTCACGTTGTCAAACTTGGTGAATGTTATGAGGAATCTAGGTGAGGATATTCTCGAGTCTAAGGTAGTTAGAAAAGTACTTAGGTTCATCATCAAAAGGTTTAGGCCTAAGGTAACTGCCATAGAGAAAAGCAAAGACCTAAAAGTTATGAAGCTAGAGGAGTTTATTGGCTCACTTCAAACATTTGAAGTAGTCATTAAGAAACCTACCAAGAAGAAGGGCATTGACCTGAAAATAGAAGAACCCTCTGAATCAAATGAAGATTCGGATGATGACTTGACCTTGTTGCCAAGAGGTTCAAAAAGTTCTTTCGGAGAAATACTAAGGATTACTCCAAAAACAAACAGATGAAAAAGTCTTATCCCAGCTACAAAAAGAAGAAAGACTTCTCTAAAGAATCTCTCATTTGTTATGAGTGCAAAGGAAGGGGACATATTGCTGAGTATTGTGACAATAGGAAAAACAAGTACAAATCAAATGGCAAAGCCATGGTTACCACATGAGATGATGAGTCCGAGACTTCGGAACATGAGTCCCAAAGTAGTGAGGAAGCCCACTCACAAGAGATCAAGGCCTTTATAGCTTTTGGTACTCCCATGAGCTCACTTTTGGAGACAAGTGACTAAGTAAAGATGAGGGAGAGTATGAAGAAGAAGAAGAGATTTATGATGCACAAGAGGCATTTGATGACCTTTCTGTACAAAGTGTAGAGTTGGAAAAGAAGAACAAGCAATTCAAGAGAGAAATCATTAAATTGACTGAAAAGTCAAAATCCCTTGAAGACATTATTCAAATCTTAGACAAGAGTCTTCTTCGGAAAGTGAAAAAAAATGATATTTCCAAAGAAAATTATTTACTCTTATGTGCTAAGGAGGAGATGAGCCTAAAAATAATGGAATTAAAGAAAAAGCTCAATGACTCTAGACTATTTCTAGGCTTAGAAAATGACAATAAGAAGCATGAAAAGAGAAGACTCAGACAATCAAAAATTATCCAACAAGGTTCTTGAGCTTGAGGAGAAGCTCAAAACCTTAGAAGAAGAAAATGATGGGTCTTATAGTGATGATTCACTCATCCAAGAGTTGGAAGACAAAATCAAAACTCTAAATGAGAAAAACAAAGCTCTCAACTTGATTTGTGCTCAACCCACAAGAAAGTCCATTGATTACCTCAAACAGATCAAGGAGCTTGAAGAAGACAAGAGGAAAAACATCTCAATGTTTGCCCAAGTAAATGGGAAGTTTGAGAAGATGCTTACAATGGGTAAAGAGCATGGAGATGTAACTAGATTAGGTTATAATTCTGAAGCCATTGCATCATCATCAACTCAAAAACCCAATAATGGCTTTATTAAAACCAAAGGATCTACTCAACCACTTCTACAATTTTCCAATAAGGGAAAAGAAAAAGTGGAATCACAAAAACCTTATCAAATGTCAAACAAGGTTAAAAAGAAAACATCTACCTCACTCAAAGATAAAGCACCTATAAGTCAAGGTAGAGATTGGGAGAGATCCATGCAACCCTAATCAAGATCCTATGTACAAGTGGTTGGGAGTAAACCTCAATCCAACTAAGCATCTTCTTCCAAAGGAGCTCAAGGGATGAGCAAGCCTTATTCCTATGCCAGTGAGGCATGGAATAAGTTTCAAGCAAACAAGGCTTCTACTTATAAAGGATTCCAGGGGAATGCATCCACTTCTAGGAAGACTAAGGTACAACCTAGTCAATATAGGAAACCTAGAAGACTCCAACAGTCCTTCTATAATGAACAACTTAGAAGGAAGACAACTCAATCTCATGCACCTAAAAGGCCCTTATTCTATTACTACTATTATGGTTTAGAATGGCACATTAAGGTGGATTGTAGAAAAAGGGAAAATGACATGAAATCCCAAAGAATGCAAACTAGAAGAATGCAAAATAGGAAGAATGTCAATAAAAGAAATTACTTTCAAAATGTTAAAAATAGAAACCTTCAAAAAAAAAAATGACTCAACCCAACAAAGTACAAAAAGGCAAGTCTCTAAACCTTCCAAGGTTAAGAGAGTATGGGTGAGAAGGGATAACCCGAAGTATTTGGTCATTCACACCGCATTAAGAATCGGAAGCTCATCAAGATGGTATCTTGTTAATGGGTGTTCTAGACACATATCGGATGAGAGAGACCTATTCACCAAACTTGAGGATGCTCAAGATGGATATGTCACATTTGGTGATGGAAACGCCGCCAAAATCCTTGGGGTAGGAATCATAGTAGCCCCCGACATTCCACAACTCACCGAAGCTCTTTATGTGCAAGGACTTAAGCACAACTTGATACGCATTAACCAAATATGAGATAAAGGCTATAAAGTGCAATTCAGTAAAGATGGATGTGTGATCAAGGATCACAAAGAATACAACATCCTAGGCATTTAAGTGAGGACAAGTAGCAATTGCTATGTCATTGAACCTCATTCTCAACAAGGGGACACTTCTTATGACCCAAAAGGATGAGACCAATCTTTGGCATCAAAGATTAGGACACCTCAACTTTAAGGATCTTGCAAGACTTAGTAAGAAGGGGATAGTCAAGGACCTTCCCAAGCTAAGCAAAGTTGACAACTCAATATGCAAAGGTTGTCAAATAGAGAAGTAAACTAGAGTCTCTCACAAGAAAGTTACATCTATAGGAACTACTAGACCCCTAAAACTTCTTCATATGGACTTGGCCGATCCAACTAGAACGGAGAGTCTAGGTAGGAAGAAGTATTTCATGGTTGTGGTTAATGATTTCTCTAGATACATTTGGGTAGTATTTTTAAGAGAGAAATTTAAGGCTTTCAACAAATTCTTAAACATTTGTAAGAGGATTCAAGTTGAAAAAGTCTAACTATAAAGCGAACCGAAGCGACCATGGAAAAGAATTTGAGAATCACAAATTCTCAAATTGGTGTGAAAAGTTACGAGTAAAACATGAACTTTCAACCCCTAAAACTCCCCATCAAAATGGAGTGGCTGAAAGAAAGAATAGAACTCTTCTCAACATGGCTACGTCAATGCTTACTAACAAAAACATAGCCAAGAGATTTTGGGCAGAGGCAATTAGCACAGCGTGCTATGTCTCTAACCGTGTATGTCTTAGACTGGGTACATCCAAAACACCTTATGAATTGTGGAGTGGCAAAAAACCAACTGTTAAATACTTTAAAGTATTTGGCAACACTTGCTATGTTCTTCGAGATAGAAAACATCTAGGCAAATTTGATGGAAAGAGCAATGAGGTCATGCTCTTAGGAAACTCCACTACTAGTAGAGCCTACCGTGTCTCCAACATTTAGACTCTCCATGGAGGAGTCTATAAAAGTAGCGGTAGATGACTTTGAGGCAACATATGAGCAATGAAACTTATCAATGGTGTTGTCTGACCATGAGAATAAGAGTTCATCTCAATTGAAAATTGAGAAATCCCAAGATAATCAAAGAGAGCACTTTTCTCAATCTAGTTTCAAGGATGATGTTAAAAAAATTCAACTTCAGCCCAAAGAGGCTCACCAAGGGGTTGTCATGAGGAGACATTATTGGTGATCTCAACACTGGAGTGAAGACTAGGAGACAAATTGAAAATATCATTAATCACTTTTGCTTCACATCCAAGATAGAGCCAAAACGTGTTAAAAAGACTCTAAATGATTCGGATTGGATCTTGATCATGCAAGAGAGACTAAATCAATTTCAAAGGCCAACTGACAAGAATGTCATTAGTACCAAATAAATCTTCAAGAATAAACATGATGAACATGGTATAGTGACAAAGAACAAGACCAAACTTGTTGCAAAGGAGTATGCCCAAATAGAAGGCATTGACTTTGAGGAGACATTTGTCCATGTTGCAAGGTTAGAGTCTATTAGAATCCTCTTATCCATAACATGTCATTTGAAATTCAAGTTATATCAAATGGACGTCAAAAGTGCATTCCTAAATGGAATTCTCCAAAAAAAAGTATACGTCGAGCAACTTCAGGGATTTGTAGATCCTCATTTACCAAACTATGTATACAAACTCAAGAATGTACTTTATAGTCTCAAACAAGCTCCAAAAAAATGGTATAAAAGACTCACTAGATTCATTCTTGATCACCATTTTGATCAAGGAAGTGTAGACAAAACACTCTCCATTATGAAGCAAAATGGTTACATACTCATTGCTCAGATATATGTAGATGATATCATTTTTGGGTCTACCAGTGAGGAGATATCTTATGATTTAGCCCAAATAATGAAATCAGAATTTAAGATGAGTATGGATGGAGAACTAACGTTCTTCTTGGGTCTTCAAATGAAACAAACAAATGATGGCATCTCTTTTAACCAAACCAAGTTTGAAAAATACCTAATCTCTAAGTTTGGATTGCAAGAATCCAAACCAACTAGCACCCCCATTAGCACAAGTGACAAGATCACTAAAGACCTTAAGGGAACCAAGGTCGACTCCACCTATTATAGGAGCATTATTAGGAGTTTGCTCTACTTGACTGCGAGTAGACCAGACATTGTCTTTAGTGTAGGTGCATGTGCTAAGTATCAAGCTGCTCCTAAAGAATCACATCTCAAGGCAACTATGAGGATTATCCATTATGTCTATGGAACTACGAAGTTTGGGTTGTAGTAACCATTTGACACCACATCTAATATTGCGGGGTACTCAGATGCTGATTGGGCTAACGATATGGAGGATCGCAAAAGCACTAGTGGATGTTGCTTCTACATAAGCAACAACCTCGTTTATTAACGGAAACAAAACTCCATCTCGTTGTCAACTGCCTAGGTAGAGTATATTGCAGCTGGTAGTAGATGCACCCAACTCTTATGGATAAAGCAAATGCTAAGAGACTACAAGTTTGAACAAAGCACCATGAGTTTATTTGTAAATAACAAGAGTGTCATTGACGTCTCCAAGAATCATGTCCAACACTCTAGGACAAAGCATATTGACATTAGACACCATTTTATCCACCAATTGGTGGAAGAAAAGGTAGTGTCCTTGGACTATATCAAGACCGAAGATCAACTTGCAGATATCTTAACCAAACCTCTTGATTCCAAGTGGTTTAAGTACTTTCGAAGTGTTATAAGATTGTGCACCATTTAGGGAATCCATATTGGCTTTCCCAAGGTCATGGGTGCAGTAATAGGAGAGGAGAAGTGTAAAAGGAAGATTGGGTAGTACTGTGGTAGAGAGTAGGGAGACCCCACTCCAAGGTTTTTGGGCAAAAAATGCTCAGCCCCACACTTGCAATCGGTTATCTGATCCGCAGTCAATTGTGGATCACGCAATCGATTACGCCCAAATCGATTGCGAGGGTATTTTTGGGACAATATTTGCATGCGATTAAAACACACACCGGCTAAGATTTATCCCCATTTTTCACTCTATTTTGTGTCGTTACAACTCCCCAACGAAGATCTCTTGCTTTCTCCCTCCAAACCCTAGTTTTCTACACTCCACCATGCCTCCACGCATGAAGAAGACTGCGTCCAAAGGAGGGTCGTTGTCCAATCCTTCTCAGAATCCCAAGAAGAGACCCATGGTGGATTCTCCACCTCGTCCTCGCTCAAAGAGGAATGTGTCATCCTTCTCTCCATACCGAGATGCCATAAGCCTAGAGAGGTACCAATGGATCTTCACCCGACGATCCATCATCATTGAGCAGGCGGTGGATCCCGAGACACTCCGTACAGCAAGATTGACAGAGATATTGTAGGGACAACAGTGGATGTCACTCATTTTAGTGACCGGGCTTGTCCAGGAGGAAGTCGTAAGTATCTTCTATGTAAACTTCTTCGATATCAACAATGAGGAGAACTAGTTCTAGATGACTGTCAGTGGGATACCTTTAAAGGTTAGCCCAGATTATATCTCACATCTGCTAGGGGTTCCTCGCACCACCCAAGATCCCATCGCCTTCTCAATCCATAAGCTCACCTTGGAGCATAAGGGAGCGAGAGTTGAAAGATTATGTGGACAGTTCGTCATCTAGTCTGAGAAACTGGCACATAAGGATTACAGGCCCATAGTTTAAGTCCTCCACCGCATCTTCACGTACAACATCCTCCATACCACCAACAGAAGTAGTCTGACAGATGACACCGCTTACCTCATCGATGCCATTCTCGACTCCCAGAGGATCGACATGCCCGTCATCATATGCTGCATGATGATTCGGGCCCATAAGTCTACTCATTCCACAAGCAGCCTACCGTATCCCATGCTTAACACCAGGATTATGCAAGCGGGGAAGCTGCCCTTTAAAGTTGCACCCAAAGGCCGATAGGACAAGAGAGCCGCAGGTCACCGAACTCTACAGAAGTGGGCCTCAGCCAAAAGACCGCAACAACACCTTCCTCCACCTCTACTCAACACCCGGGCCATCTAGGGCTCGCTCTGCCTCGATCAAGTCCACCATGATGGGCTTACTGCACAAACTGGTGCGCAAGGTGTCGAAGGTTCTGAAAAACTAGAAGACTTTTGCCTCCAACCAAAGGCAACTGGCGGTATGCTACAATGCAGACCATCCCATTGAGTTGGGATCAGTTAGCGGGTATAACTCAGATGATGAGCTTGAGGGCGAGGAGGCATTCGATGTCCCTGCACCTTAGTTCCAGAAGGATCCTCACTCAGAGAATAAGGAGATGACGGTGCCTGGTGTACCTGATGGCAGTGCAGCAGGTGGTGGTGACTTAGCTGTTGTTAGTACGGCTAGAGATGATGATGATGACGAGGACAAGGATGAGGAGGAGAGTGAGAGTGAGGAGGATGCTGGTGGTGCCAGAGATGGAGATGACAGTGAGAGTGACTCTGAAGATGAGTGACTCGTTGGTTTCACCATGTTCTTTGTCCTAGGGGCATGTATTTTTGTCCGGATATCGTATAGATGATTATTAATGCCCTATAGGAGCTCTCTATTAGAAGTTTGAGGCTTTGTATCCCTCATTGTACCTAGGGGAGTCCCCTAGTAGTTTTTGTAGCCTCATAGGCAATTCTTTTAATGATTAATGAATCACTTTAGTTTGCCCATCTTCTCTTCTCTCTATGGCTTATGGTTTGAATGTTTTCAATTTTTGTCAATTCTTGCCAAAAAGGAGGAAAATTAGTTTCAAATCCACATGAGATGAGATGTGGCTATGTGGTGTGAAAGTGAAGGGGAGACACTTTAAACATATAGGGGGAGAGTTTCACACCTTTAGTGAAAGCACTCAAATAGGGGGAGTACATACCAACCAAAAACAAAACAAACCCATAATTTGTTGAACCTTAAATATATATTTGTATCTCATGTTTGCTCATATAAAACTCTATTGTTCATATCTTATTCTTTTGGCATGAGAAAAGTGGTTGTTTCGTGATTGTGTTTGCAGGCCTTATTGACTCAAAGCATAAGTCATGAAGATCAAAATGTTGAGCTAAATGTCTAATCTTGTGTTTGTTTAAGTCCATGTCTTTGGTTTATGGGGAATCATGTATATTGTATATCTCAGTCTATTTGGGTTTTACCATGGAATTGACAAGGGGGAGATTGTTGATGTATGTAGTGGCATGTGTCTTATAAATGTCATATGATCTCACAAGTTCAAGACATGAAAATAAGAAGGACCAAAGACCCAAAGAGGAGATCGGAAACTACCTCGGAGTTGGCACACCAAGAAAGATATAAATCATGCATTGCATATCATTTTAATACCTTAAAATCAACCTAGACAAGGTGGTAGGTCTCTCACAAAAGCCAAGGCCAAAAGACCCAAGGATAGACTCCCCACGGTGCTCAAAACTTGATATTGAAAATCTGGGAGTCGTAATCGATTTCGGCGTAATCAATTACAGATCACACAATCGATTGTGAATGAAATGTGGGCACAGTCTGAGAAGGCCAAGGCCAAAACTCATAGGCCGTAATCAATTGCAATATCAATTTGGACAAAATTACCAAGACTCGAAATCGATTATGGATCAAACAATTGATTGCGAGTCTGAGTGAAGCCCGTAATTAATAGCGAGATCCGAAATCGATTATGAGCCGTAATTGATTATGGATCAAACAATCGGTTATAATGGCAATTTTGGAAGATTTTTTAAACACGAATTTCAATTAGAGTTTCAAAGTTTGAACTTCGTTTTTCAAATCCTCCAAAATGTTGCCATTTATAAAATATTCCAATCCAAAGGCCATGGGTGCTCCTCAACCCTATAAAAAGCAACCTTTTCTTTTAGGGTAAACATTCTCCAACACTCCAAGCTATTTTAGAGAGAACTCAAAAGCATACTATATTGAGAGCATCTTCCACTGTGAAAAACACCATTGCCCATTGGTTTTGAGCTTAAGTAACTAACATTCTTCACTAGATTCTCTCTTTTTCTCTCTTTCTCTCTTCTTGAATACCACTCTATTATTATTGAGGAGAAGTTGGGGTGAGTTCTTTCTTTAGAGGAAACTCACTTTTAGCTGAGCTCAAGGAGCACTAGAACCAAGTACTTGGAGCTTGTGGGTAGCTAAGGCAAACTAACTCAACAAGGAGCACCCCACTTTGTGCAACTAACAACATCAACCAACTTGTGGTAATATTTATTTGACTTGGCATTCATTTCATTCATATTCATTATTGTTCTTGCTTTGCTTCCGCTGGAGATATTGGAAGCTTGACTACCTCCGTCAGAGACACTAGAAATAGTAAACATTCGCCGGAAACACTAAGTATTGTTGTTTAGCTTGCTTGCGTGCAAGTAGTTAGAATTGTATATTGACCTAGATTGTAATAGTACCTAAATGAAATATACCTAAGCTGGGCAGTGAGCTTTAGAAGAGTGGACATAGGCCCGAGTGTCAAACCACTATAAATCTCTTGTTGTGGTTTGTTTGTGTGATTATTTGTCTCTTTACATGAATATTCTCTACTACTCTTGTATTGCACATATTTGACATAATACTTGAGTAGACACATTGGAGTACACACACACAATTGGGCTAAGTTAAAAAGGATTAAAATCAACCACAAGATAAAATCAATTAAGAGTTAATTTAATTGAGAAATCCTATTCACCCCCCTCTAGGATTACTTTAGAGCAATTTCATCATCTAGTATGTGTGAAAGACACAATTGAATATAAGAAGCATGTTGAAAGTATATAGATATTTGAGTTTCTCATTGGTTTAAATTCAGAGTATGAACAGATGTGGGTCCTTATTCTCAGAAAGGATCCTTTACCCTCATTAAATGAAGTATATGCCAATATTCATAGAGTAGAAAGATGTTGTGGAGTGATGAATTTGTCATCTTCCTTCAAGAAATCAGCATTGGTCTCTACATCAACTAGAGGTAGTCGTGGTGAAAATACAAGTCAGGGCCATGGTGGAAGATTTGGTTTTGCCTCTGATGATAGGAACCACCTCAAGTGTGAACATTGTGGTTGGTCTAGGCATACAAAGTGCCAGTGTTGGGACCTCCATGGGTAACCCCAAGATCTACCTCCACGTTCCTTCTAGCAAGGTGGGTCTAGTAGTGGTAGAGGACAAGGTCGTTTTGGTAGTAACCAACCCCACGCTCATTCTACAACTTCCACATCCACCACTATGACAACTACAGCTCCAGGTCACGTGCCCCCTAGACCTTCTGATGGGGGCTTGTCTAGAGATGAGATTGAGGCCTTTCGACATTTTGTTTCACAACCTGACCATCCTTCCAATGCCCCTACATCATCCTTCGTATATTCAGGTACATTTGCATCCGCCTTGTCTGTCTCTATCTTCAGCCCTCAGAGCTCCTAGATTATAGATTCAGGGGCTTCCCACCATATGACTGGTATGTCATCCCTCTTCACAACCTATAGTATTTGTTCTGGTAAGGACAAGGTCTGAATTGCAGATGCCTGATCTAAATTTGTCATCTATGTTACATGTTCCTAACTTCACTCTTAATTTATTGTCTATCAATCATATTACAAAAAATCTTAACTATTATGTAATGTTTTTTTTCATCCCATTGTGTGCTTCAAGACATGGTGACGAAAAAGACAACTGGTTTGGGGCATGAGAATGATGGTTTATATGTTTTGGAATCCAGTTTGCCAGTAGCTACGTTAGCAATAAAGAGGGATTTGACCGTTTCCAAATCAGATGAGTTACTCATTTGGCATCGTCATTTGGGTCATTTATCTTTTTCTGTGTTGAGGAAAATGTTCCCCCAATTTTCTTCCTTTAAGTCTACTTTCTTTTGTGAACCATGTCAGTTGGTCAAACATTGTAGGGCTATTTACCCCATTAGCAATAATAATAAAAGTTATATTCATTTTTCACTTGTGCACTCTGATGTTTGGGGCCTTTCCCTACCAACTCTTTATCTAGCTATCGATATTTTGTAACGTTTGTGGATGATTGTTCTCGTGCCATTTGGGTTTATCTGTTAAAAAATAAGAGTGACGTATGTGTTGCATTTAAATTTTTCATAGCATGGCGATTACCTAGTTAACACTAAACTTCCAAGTTCTGAGGTTTGATAATGGCAGAGAATACCTCTCTCGTGAGTTTTCCTCCTTTCTTGATACTTCCAGTATTATTCACTAGACTAATTCTCTGGGGACTCTTGAGCAAAATGGGAAAGCTGAAAGAAAAAAATCAACACCTACAGGAGGTTGCTCGTGCCATCATGTTTACAATGAATGTACCCAAAACCTTTTAGTTAGAAGTTATTCAGACTACAGCTTACCTCATCAACAGGATACTTTTGCGTGTTCTTTCTCACAAATCACCTCTTGAAATTCTATCTCCTAGTTCGTCCCAGTTCTCCCTACCACCCAAGACTTTTGGCTTATATTTGTTACGTTCATGTGCCCAAATCTGATCATATACCAAATTGAACCCAAAAGCACTCAAATGTGCCTTTTTGGGTTATGGTGTGAATCAGAAAGGGTACAAGTCTTTTCATCCCTCTACTCATCATTATTTTGTGTCTTGGGATGTGACATTTTTTGAGTCTATTCCCTTTTTCTCCCCTCCCAGGACCTCCCTTTAGAGGGAGCAAATTGTTGAAAATGGAGAGTTGCTCAGTCCTACTCCTCTTCCAATTCCTATTCCTGTTCTAGTTCCATCTTATTAGTTTGATAGTAGAGGCAGTGATGGTAACAAGGGGGAGTGCAAAATACAAGTGTATACACGAAGGAAGAAACAAGGAGAAACAGTAGCAGAAAGCGCTCATGACCATGACTTGAATTCTCATAACCCACTCCAAGAGTCAACTTCTGAGTCAATTCAGGAGCCAGGTAATATTCATCCATCCATCCTTCCTCCAGCTGACCTTGATGTGCCTATCACTCAAAGAAAAGGTGTGAGGACTTGCACTCAACATCTCATATCAAACTTTATTTCATATCATTCATTATCTGCCCACTTTCGTAGTTTTTTTATGGCTTTGTCTTCTAATTCTATTCCTCGTAGTGTACCTGAAGCATTTGCACAACGAGAAGGGAAGAATGCAATGATTAAGGAAATGAAAGGGTTGGGAAAAAAAAATAGAACATGGGACTTAGTTGATTTACCCAATGGCAAAAAATTAGTTGGCTGCAAGTGGGTCTTTACAATCAAATACAAATTAGATGGATCGGTAGAACAATAAAAGGCACGACTGGTGGCTAAAGGATATACTTAGACATTTGGTATTGACTATCAAGAGACATTTTCCTTGGTGGCCAAGATGAACTCAATCAAAGTCCTTATCTCTATTGCAACAAATCAGAACTGGCCACTCTTACGATTTGATGTGAAGAATGCCTTCCTACATGAAGACCTTGAGGAAGAAGTGTATTTGGCAACACCACCTGACTTTCGTATGCCAGATGCTAAGGGAAAAGTCTGTAAATTAAAGAAAACTTTGTATGAGCTGAAGTAATCTCCACGTGTGTGGTTTGAAAGATTTCGATCATCTATGTTGCGATTTTGGTACAAACAAGCCCAAGCAGATCATACCTGTTTATCAAAAGATGGGATGCAAAAATGACAGCTTTAATAGTATATGTGGATGACATTGTAGTCACTGGGAATGATGAAGTTGAAGTAAAAAGGTTGAAAGATAGCTTGGCGAAGAAGTTTGAGATTAAGGTTCTTGAAAATTTGAAATACTTTCTTGGGATTGAGGTTGCCCAAGCAAAACAAGGCATCTTTATTTCTTAAAAAAAGTATGTTAGACTTGTTGAAAGAATCAGGCATGGAAAGGTGCAAACCGAGTAATACACCCATTGAGGAGAACCACAGACTGAAGGATGATGACAATGAGAGACTTATTGATGCTGGGAAATTTCAAAGACTGGTGGGGAATCTCATCTACTTGTCTCTCACTCGTTCAGACATCACATATGCAGTCAGTGTCATCAGCCAAATTATGCATGAACCAACTCAAGATCAGATGGAAGCCACTTACCGAATTCTCAGATACTTGAAGGGTTGTCTAGGAAAGGGCCTCTTGTATAAGAGACGATCACCATAGGATGGCGGTTTACACTGATGTTGACTAGGTTGGATCCCTAACATACCGGAGATCTACATCGGGTTATTGTTCATTTGTAGGAGGCAATCTAGTTACTTGGTGAAGTAAGAAACAGAATGTGGTAGCCAAACCAAGTGCTGAAGCGGAGTCTAGATTCATGGCCCATGGAATTTGTGAATCTCTGGTTGAAGTTGTTGCTTTCTAAAGTCGGATTTCCAATAAAGGGCCCTATGAATCTTTATTGTGACAACAAAGTAGCAATAATCATTTCCCAAGATCCGGTGCAGCATGATAAAACTAAACATGTGGAAGTTGATCGACACTTTATCAAGGATCATCTCAAGAAATGCAACATATGTACTCCTTTTGTTCAGACTCATGATCAACTGACCAATATTTTCACTAAGGGTCTTGGTGGAGCACAATTCATGTATTTAGTAAGCAAGCTAGGAATGATAGATATCTATTCTCCAGCTTGAGGGGGAGTGAAGGAATATGTATCTTTGTATGTTGGAGGTATTTTGGTCATACCATATAGGGTTGGTATACCATGCTTAGGATGTATAAGAGCCAAGTTATATACATATATAAAGTACCGTATATAGAAAAATACTCTCTAATATACGATTCTCTCCTTCTTCCTCTTCTCTTCCTGTTCTCTTTCTTCTCTTCTTTATAAAGCCATCACAGAATCACCCGAAACCACAAAGTCAAGATAGTATCAGAGCAGATTTGGTCGTAAGTTCGAATCCCGGTAGAAGTATTTTCCCGGATGTAATGTTTTGTGTGTGTACACATTGTGTAGACCTATACCTAGCTCCCCAAGTGTGTTCCCAGGAGAGAACAGTGTTCCTCCTGAGGTTGAAGTATATTAATTTGTGTATCTCCCAACACCATAAGGTTTTGGGAGAGTTGGTTAATTTACTATCAACATATAGGCCTTTGATATTTGCGCATTAACTAACCCTTAATTCAGATTGTGAATCATTGATATTAAGATCTAAATCCTCCTATGTTAAATTCTTGATATGGACTACTGTTGGATCTGAGTTTTACTATTACCTAACCCTGAATTGATCTTGAGGTGCACCTTGATAAGAAATAGGAATCTTGTTTATTGTTTATTATTGACTAAGGTAATTGATTGCGATCTCTTATTGCATTGATCATTACTTGCATGCTGCATCACAAGGCCTCATGATGATGAAAAGGAATGGCGGAATTGAATCACCCTGCCTTAAAACCCTCGAGCTCCTTAAGAAGCTACTAGTAGGCCATTGACAAGTTCTCATCCACCTATCAAAAAAAAAAAAAATTTAAAAGTTCTCATCCAATCTCTCCACTCCAAACCAACAACCTGCGTACTATTTACTACAAGAAATCCAATCTAACATGGTCATATGCTTTCTCCATGTCAACCTTATAGAGAATACCCTGAGTTCCTTCTCTTGTCATACTACCCAGGCATTCAATCGCAACAAGAATCCAATACCTATCTATCCTGCATAAAGGCTCCCTAAGAAGGTGAAATGACCAAACCTAACATCTCTGTGGCAAGAACTTTGGATAAAATTTTGTTAACACTTCCAATACGGCTGACTCATCAGTTCCACCAACCTTGGGACTCCAAGCCATGAGAATAGCATTGCAGCCACTTTCCAACTAAGCCTCTTCATGAAACTCTCCAAAGACACCAAGCTATCCTCATTAATCCATTCTAACACTTTTTATATAAAGCCAAAGAAAAGCCATCAGGCCCTAGCACCTTGTCATACAACTAAGGCTGCAAAATTGGTTGGGCCGGCCCGAAACCCGACTTGTCCGGCCCGAAGTTTGGTTGGGCTGGACAGACCAAACTTGGGCTTGGGTCGAGTTTGGTCACACATGAGAGGGCCCGACATAATTTCGGGCCGAGTTTGGACATAGGTTAAAAAAGCCTGACCCCGGCCCGGCCCGGCCCGAGTAAATACTACTCATTAATAAGCATGGCCCGGCCCAAAAAAAATTAAGTAATACTTTATACTTAATTAAAACCATTAGATGGGAATTTATGCATTAAACCCTAAAAATAAAACCTAACACTTTTAGTCTCCCTACCCCACCACGATTCTCACTCTCTTCCCTCACACTCAGCGGCAGGCAACCCTAATGGCTTCACCAGTCACCACCTCTCTTCTTCAGCGATTGGCGACGATTCTCACTCTACCCGCAGGTTGTAGGCTGCAACCCTCACCAGTCACCTCTCTTTGGCGGACCAAAGACCGGCAACCGACGACAGGTACCTCTCTCTCTTCTCTCTCTCGTTTCTCTCTCTCTACTCCGTCTCTCTGTTCATCTATCTCTCTACCTCTCTATTCGTCTCTCTTCTCTCTCTCGTCTCTCTCTACTCTGTCTCTCTGTTCGTCTATCTCTCTACCTCTCTACCTCTCTATCCGTCTCTCTCTACCTCTCAGTCAGTCTATCCCCCTCGTCTCTCTCCACCTCTCTGTTTGTCTCTCTCTCTACCTCTCAGTCAGCCTATCTCCCTCGTCTCTCTCCACCTCTCTGTCCGTCTCTCTCTCTACCTCTCAGTCAATCTATCTCCCTCCTCTCTCCACCTCTCTGTCCGTCTCTCTCTATCTCTCTGTCTGTCTGTCTCTCATCTCTCTGTTTGTCTCTCTCTACCTCTCTCTCATCTCTCTCTGTCTACCTCTGTCTATCTCTCTCTCTCGTCTATTCTCTCTCTAGTATTTTTTTGTTTTTTAATTTTTTATTTAAATTGATTAGTGGTATTTGGATTCTGATCGTAGAGGGACAAAGAATGAAAATTTTATTTTAACTTTTTATTCTTTGCCGTTTCAGTTTCTTTAATTGTTTATTCCTATTTTTTTATTTATATTTATTTTAAAAACCTTTTACTTAATCTTTGCACGAAATCATAGCTCTTTATAGTTTCTTTTAGAT
>JAOXJP010038547.1:0-16503 GCA_025762735.1 Platanus orientalis
TCTTGGTGAAACCAATTTCACCTCATTGAGTCACAAGTGACCAATCTAAGGTAATTACACTGAGTTCTGTGGAACCAATGTAACTTAAACCCTTTATATGCGGCTTCTTAAGCTACATCATAATCTGCCCATTTTGTAGAAGCTATAGTACATTACTGCTTCACACTCTTACAACTAATGAGCTTTCTCCCACTGTGAAACATAATCAAATACTATCCAACATTTTGAATTGTTCACACTTTTGTAAACATAATAATTGGTTCTTATCTTATATTTTAACAAATGATTTATAACTATCTAGTGATCCCATCCTAGACTACTTTAAAACCTAGTTACCATAATAAATGTATATCTTGATTATTCTCTCATCATTCCCAATGTGTAGGACATAACCAACATATTGGATCAAAATTAATAATCATTTTTTCATTTACTTTCTTATGCACACCTAGCTCTTTAGAATCTTCATAGAAATTGATTACTTAATCAACAGATAATACTTTATTCAGGTTTTTCAACAATCAAAAAATAAACCTCATCCATATAGGTGAGAAGTAGGGAATTCAGAAACTCTCACACTGCATCAAAGAACTAATGCACTAGAAAGTAATTATGTTCTGAGAACTTATTCTCTAACTATTCAAGTTGTGCTGAGTTCCTGGCCAGTTCATATAACAATCTTATTTCTTTTATGTATAACTATAGATACTGTTATCTTTCTAAAATGTCACATCTAAGACATAGTCTTTCTTATTAAAGAACATAGAAGCTAACTCTTTAACTCATGTATTGCACCTAACTATTAGGTTCACTTTCCTATGTTACACCTAACATACTTGTGTAGAATAGTCATACACTTATCATCTTGATTAGGTCTACACCTAATTCATAATCTATTGGATACCAAAGGAATAGTTTTAAATTAAATCCTATTTAATTTTAACTAACTATCTGTAGTTTGTAACCACAGAATTTGATAGGCAACTCTTGAAAACTTATTAAGTTTTCTAACATTTTATTATTAGGTTTTACTATTTCTCTAAGGAAAAAACTTAAACATTTGACACTCATTTAATCAATCTGTTGGATCCCATAAATCCTTACAACTAATTGCAAATACTTTTAGTAAACTATGGTCCACATTGTATGATTTATGGGAGTCAACTAATTAAAATGAGGAATACATTATTTTGTTATTATTCTACTTCTTTCACTAAAAATCTACATACATGTGACACTTTTTCTATCACTACAGAACTTACTGCAATGGAAACACTTTTCACTTGCACTAACTGTATTTTTGTTTCTAGAACTTGTCTTGTTTACACTACCCTTATAAGTACTATTATAAACATCAAGAGTAGATCATTTTTAATTCTTTTCGTTGCTTTTCAACTTGAACTGGAAGCCACTGCCATATTTAGTAAGGTAAACACATCTTTTATTTTTAATGAGATTTTTATCTTTCTGTAGTGGTTTTAGTAAAATCGTATATCATTTAAGCCTTTATATGACAAACTAATTATTGTAGGGAGACAATAATCACATTAACTCACATCTGGTCAAACAAATTGACTTATTAGGATCTTCATCATTTTATGAACAATCATATGTGAAGATGTGGTCATCTAATTGTATTCACATGTTTATCAAGCTTATTATAGCTTCTTTCCTTGCGGCTTAATTTGACTCACTATGTTTTCGTTGTGCCTGAGTTCTTTCATGTAACTCTAAGGGATTAATGGTATGAACTAACCTAATCTTTTAATTTTAAATACAATTAAAGTCTTAATTTTTGGTTTACAAAATTTGGATAAATCATATTATTATAATAATAATCTTTCAAAGTAAGATGATTATCATTACTTTTGATATCTCATATCAAACAAATATCATCATCACATAAAATTAACCATCAAATTTTGGGTTTTTAAAATCAGATGGTACTGATCACCTTTTTATCAATTCTATGACTCCCTCATGTACTATAGAATCGAAATTCATTTAAGATTCTAAGTGATCATCAGAAACCTAATTTTTCTGAACATAATATTATCCTATGGGCATCAATTATGTCAGCCTTAATTAGGCGAATAGATATTATCCATTAACTTCTGGTAAAAGCTTATTTAATCTCTTTTCCAGATTTGTGATTTCTGATATTCTTTCGGCTTCTGAAAGAATCATGTCTAAAACCTGTGGGCTACCATGATCCATTCAGTTAAGTATAGACCTACCATCTCGATCTTAGTGTATGTATTGTGGGATGATGTATCCTGTGGGCTTACACTCTCAGTAGCCATACCCAGATCTATCCAAAGAAGTGAATAAAAGAAAATCAACTAAAAACATATATGGTTTTATCCTGTAAGCATTAACCAACCTATTCTAGATGAAATCTCTATCCACTGATAGTTGAAGACCACATAAATTATTTCGTAAAACAATTCTTACTTCCATAATATTTAAAATGAGGGTTTTAGGTCAAACATCTTATGCCATTATTAATCCATATTATTTATACATTAATGATATCTCATATCATAACTTAGTATTTCTAATATCTCGTATCATTACTAAGTTGTTCATACACGTTTAACATCTCATGCCATAACATATCATTATTTTCATTTACATCTTTAAACTGAAATATCAGATGTCCGGTCTCTAGTTTTGTTTATCTGGAACTGCTATTCTGTGATCTTCTCATCATCTATGGTGTTAAATTGGGGTAAGCTTGACAAAATTAATAAGAAAATAGTAAACTAATGGAATTATTGGATCAAGACTTAGCACGATTATTGAAACGAAACAAATACTTTTCATATTTACTAATCAATATACATAACAATACAGTTCATAAGTCAATCTTTTACAATACTAAGCATCTTATAAAATTACAGTTTCATGTATAGAATGGAAAAATAGTGCTAAGCATATACTTTTAAATTAAACATAATTGAACAAAATATATCAGAATGTATATCATATCATAGCCAAAACGGAAGAGAACATATATCTGAAATCAAGCTAGTACATATAACAGTTCACACCATTTAAACCCTGGTGAGAAGGGTTAGTTCGCACCGTATGCCCAGTGAGGTGGGTTCCATCAATAAATCCTCTTAATGGTCAGGGTGGCTTTATAACATATCATATTATCCTCTTGTAGTTTTAACCAATACATATAGATCTTATGAGTACCATATAGAGATTCTTTACATTAACTAACTCAAAATAAACATAACCGAATATGCTTGATCCCTTAAACACAATCTATAGAACATATTTTTCAAAGAATTACAATCTGTCCAAATTACTACTCCTTGAAATCATGAATAATAATGGGCGGAAACGATACTTTTTTTATTTGAAAACAATGTTTTGGGAATACTAAGAACCTATATAATACTAATTTGAAACAAAACATGTATGTTCCATTACAAATCAGTAGATATACTTCTAAACTCATGAATAGTTTCAAAACAAGTCATAGAACATCTATTATACTTTTAAGAACAAAATTCTTTAAAACTCTTGATTTTTCTTCAAACATAGTTCTACATTTACTAATGATACAAAAACAGATTCAAAATAGAGATTATAGCTTTCTAAAATCTTAAAGAATGAAAAATAACACTTGTATTCTTTTAGTTTCAAATCATCTCAACAAAAACTCATGTTTTAAGAACTTTAGGCAAAACAAAACTAGTGAGACAATTCAAATCCGGATCAAAACGGTTTTGCAAAACGAAACCAATAGAGTTCTAAGAACCTAAAGAATGAAAACAAAAGAATAGTTTACATGTTCTCTTGCCTCTCCTTATGAAAAAACGTTCCTAAGCCTTTTCGTTCTTCAGAAATCCCAAATCCCTAGCTTTTTATCTTCTTTTATCTTCCTTTTTCTCTTCCTCTTGCTCCTGATATTTTATCTAGGGTTTTTAAGTCTTTTTAGATAAAAACTATCAATTTATAGAGCCCCCAAGATGTCTCACACAAATTAGAAATCAAAACGGAGAAGGAAAGTCGTAATTACGAATTTCCTTTTTCGATCCTGACCTAGGTGATCGATCTGGGGGGTGCCTGATTGATCGGGCTTTCTGGCCAATTGATCAGGCATACCCCTAATCGATCGGGTGTCCTCCCGATCGATATATATATATATATATATATATATATTCAACCCTTGCTCACTAAAATGATTATATCTTTTTTGTTTGGGGCCTGTTTCACTTGCTATTTGTTTCGTTGGACTCTGGTCTTCCATGCCTATCCATTGACATAAAGTTTTCTCAAAGCCTCTTTTTATATTTTTGTTGGTGTCTTGCTAAATTTGTGTCAATTTACAGATCAATACATGTGTGTTTAAATCGTTCAAAGTGTGTGTGGAATATCTATGTTATGTGTATACCGTAAATATGTGACACGTGCGAAATATGTGTGACATGTGCGGGGTGTTACACTTTGCCCCCTTAAAATAAATTCATTCATCTGAATTTGACATACTTTTAGTGTGAAACAAGTGCAGATGCTTTTCCTTCATCTCGTCTTGTTCTTCTCAAGTCACTTCTTCTTCTGAATGGTTCCTCCATAGTACCTTCACATACGAAATCACCTTGGAACATAATACTTGTTCCTTTCTGTCTAAAATCTAAACCGGTTGTTCATCATAAGATAAGTCCTCCTTTATTTGAAGTGGTTCAAATTCTAACACATGAGACAAATAATGCATGTACTTCCTCAGCATGGATATGAGAAACACGTTGTGGACATGCAACAAGTCTGGTGGTAATGCGAGTTTATAAGCAACATCTCCTATCTTCCTTAGGATCTCGAATGGTCCAATAAACTTAGGACTTAGTTTCGCTTTCTTTCCGATTTCATAATACCTTTAGATGGTGATACCTTTAATACTCTATAATTTGAAATTCAGGTTCTTGCCTTCTTTGATTTGCATAACATTTTTGCCTACCTTGAGCTACAAGTAATCTCTCACAGATAAGCCTGATCTTTTTTCGTGTCAGCTGGACTAATTCGGGTCCAAGTAACATTCTTTCACCAACATCTTCCCAACTGTCAACACCTAAATTTTGACTCATCTAATGGAATGGAAGAACATCAAAACAATAGTTAGGCATCAAGACTCTAAGCAACCTTGGTTTAGGGAGAGAAAATTGGACTCTAGGAGGTTAAGCATCTCTTGAGAAGTCTTCCCCAGATACTTTGGTTGCAAAAAGCATAATCCAAATCGTGCCATGTGCAGTACACTCCAAAGATCAGTCCAAGTACACCATTCAAGGTCAAACCCTAATTCTCCAAGAAGCATCAGTAGGACTATGAGGTTCCACATTTAAGACCCAAAATACATTGCCTTTAATTTCTCTAGCCTCTATAAGCCTTCCCACAACGAAGCATCGCAGGTGAAAAAATTATCATGTTACCCTTTGGTCTTCAAAAGCCAAAATTGATATCTTCACACATTGTCTACAAATTCTTCAGCCTCCATAAGTCTTCCCATGATGAACCATCACATGCGAAAAATTGTCATTTTACCCCTTTTGTCCTTATATATAGAAAAATTACCATTTCCCTTTTGGCTTCAAGATTTACCCCTAGACCCTCAAAAGACCCCTGAAGCTTCTCCCGTTACCTAAATGGTGTCATGCTAGGTCTTGCACACTCCAATCTTCACCACCTTCAAGGAACTTATCACATGACAAATCTTTTCTGAAACTGGCAACATCTACTTTCTCAACCTTTTGAAATCCCTGGTTAAAAAACGACGTTAAAAAAGCTCTCAAATATTCATATGGTATCAGAATTCAGAGAGGTCAGTGACCATCTTTCAGTCTTGGCCTTATATTCAATCAATTGTTTCTCAGAAAAAGGGTATCCAAAGTCTCAAACCCCTGTGAAATCTCAAATCTTCCCTAGGGAGTAAAAAGTTAGTTCAGACTACGTTTCACTTTTATGGGTTGAGAACATTCCCTGGATGTCTAAATCTTGATTAGTTAGTGCCCATTTCTCCAAATAGACGAGGCCTTCGCAAAACTCCCTAATGAACAAGAGAATATAAAGAGTCAACTTACTCAGATTCCCCTAATTACTTTAAAATGAGCTACACTTTTGGGCCAAGTGCCGTGTATTCAATTGAATCTCGCGAATTCACCAGAACTCCAAAATTCAATTTGTCAGTGGCCATTTCTCGGTGACTCTAAGGACTTTAAAATACTATCACCCCGAACATACCCATTTGAAAACTCTGTAAGCTCAGTCACCACATTGTTTCCAAATTAGGTTAAGGCACCTTTTGTCTGTATTTGACATGTGGAAAGCCTCTGAGAACTCTCACAGACTCAAGATCTAGTTAGGTTAGGTCCATTTTCTCAGTTTTCTCCCTATCCTCAAAAGATTGTTTCCCAAACCAGGGTAATGGAGGATGTTTGCTATCCTAATACTGCCATTCTCTAGTGAGCTACAAGCATAGTGTCTCATCAAGCGACTCTACTTCAAAAAACCCTCGACAATTGCCTGGGAATCCGTTGGGTGAGCTGTCAGTTCCTGTAGAGTCTTGACTCTCTGAACCTCAATACACCATGAGCCTGGGTTTCCATAGAAGAAAGTTCCAGCAATTCCAATGATATTTCTAGCCAAGAACATTCACTTGACTAGAAACTGGTTTTCGAGCGCATTTTCCTGCTCGAGAATCGTAGTTCAGAGTAGTTTGAGCCTGTGGCTCACAAAAGCTGAGGGCCACCTTTTATTTAAAGATCTTAGAAATCAATTTGACCATCTTTCCCCTCTAATAATTATTGAGATCTTTTTGAGGCCAATAAACCCCTGATTTCACCCCTACCCTTATCGTAATTTGGTTACTACTGATTCATTGCGACCGGAACATCCGAGACTTCAAAACTAGACATTGAGTTTACGTGTTTTTGAGTATGAGAACCCATAAAGTGAGGCATACAAGTAATGAGGCAAATTTAATTTATTTAGGGTTAATGAGCGGATTTTAGCTCGTTAACTCCCGTTAATACTCATTAAATGCATTCACACTTAAACCTTAATTTAACAAACCCTTAGATTGGAATGGAATCTTCATGTGCACCCCATGGTCCCTACCCTAAGATCATCTACTTGAATTTCAAATCCCTATAGATATCATATCCCACCCCCATTTAGCACTTTTCACCTCCACCTTTGATTGGTTTCAACCAATCAAAGTGTGTGGATTTCAACCTAAGTTTCATCAACTAGCCATTGATCCCATGCACCTTTGTACATCCCCTTTGGATCTAAAACTTGATCTTCAAAGTTCTATGCTACCCCCATGCAACCCTAGATCTAGCACAACCAACTACCACCCTTGATTGGCCCCAACCAATCAAAGTGGATAGATTTCATCCCAAGTTTCACCATCTCACTATTGATCCCATGTACCCTTATGCTCCCCACCTAAGATCAAAGTCTCTAAAGATCAAATATCTAAATCCCTACCCTACATTCTACATGCCCCACTTAAGCCTAAATCCCTACCCTTAGCATTTCAATGAATGGGAGGGGAGCCTTGCCTCCCACACCATTTAATCCTAGCCCCAAGGGCTAATCCCAGCCCTTGGCCCAACCAATTTGGGCTTATAAATAGCCTAAATTTTGTGCACATCTGGGTTGAAAAAATTCCGAAGAGAGAAAAGAAAGAAAAGAAAAAAAAAAGAAGAAAAAGTAAAGGAAAGTCCAAACCCTAACCCTAAGCCTAACCCTAAGGTAAGGCTAAACCCTAGTTAATTCAAGGTTATTTAATTATTTTAGTTACTTAACATGTTGCTTTCATGCTCTAATTAATTCTATTATGCTCCTCTAATTCGGGTTACACAGTTGAGACACAAAGGTTGTCTCTGCTACACTTATTTTTAACCCTAGCTCACTCTCAATTTTTTTGTGATTTTTTTTACTAAGCCAAATGGGCTCAAATTTTAATGGTAGGCTCCTAAGAAGGCAGCATACCTATGTTAATTATTTGGTGAATTTTAGGGCACGTTTGGGTCTCAGAACAATCCCCCTAAACATGCCCTAAAAACTAGTTTTTTTTTTCTGAAATTTTACTATCCAAGCATGCTTGCCAATTTTCTTTTGATTTTTGTAGATAACTACTTCAGATAATTTTCATATATGTGATTCCTAATATCCTCCTCTACCTTTGATAATAATTTTAGAATTTTCTAATGCCCCTTAGGTGTCCAAAATGTTAAAAAGGTTAACTGTTGGATTTGCGTCCAATAACTAATGCCTGGATTTTAATTTGGATTAAAATTCAAGCGTTGAAACAATCAGACATCAAGAATATTCAGGCATTGGGATCTAGGACCCACCCCAGTGAAACCTGAGTCTTCTAAGCCTAGACACAAGCCAAAATAACTCCCTGGGATCCAACCCTGTGCTTAGGCACCTCTGTGGGCCCTGTTTTCTAGGAAATTCGGGCGTTGGGATGGATTGTAGGTGTTAGGCCTATGATAAAAATCATGTTTTTTTGAAAATATTTGTTGTTTTGTTTACTATTTAAGATGGAGACCATGGACCACAAAGGGCCCCTCCCAATTTCTATAAATTTCCATCTTCCTGGGATCCACACAAGGGGCCCAAGACCCAAGGCTAGTTGCTAGTTTTAAGCAACTGATGCCTGAATTTCACCTTGAAATAAATTTAGGCGTATGAAAATTCAGGCGTCACGACTAAATTTAGGCGTTAAGCCTAAGGTGCCAATTTTTTTTTTTGATTCTAAGTACTCTCCTCAAGTGGGTTCAAACTTTGAGATGCACACTTCAGAGGGGTCTCTTATCCCTCCGCAAGACTCCCAAACTATGGGACCCCCTATAGAAAATATTAAATTTAAAAGGCAGTGTTTTTGGATTTTTCAGAAGCCAACGCTTGAATTTTACCCTAAATTAAATTCAAGCGTTTTAAAATTTAGGCATTGGGAGCATAATCAGGCATTAAGCCTGCAAAAAACATAAAAATCTATGTTCTTTTTTACTTTCACAAGTATGGATCTTAGGATAGTTTAAAGCATGTATAAATACGAGAAGCCACCCTAAAAAGGTGTGTATTTGGGGTGCCTAACACCTTCCCCAAATACAACAAAACAACATACCCATTGTCTTAGGAAAGTAGACCGGTCTTTAGGAGTTAAACCCCTAGACCTCCGGGTCTAGGCTTATCTTCCTTTCTAAGGAGGGGAACCGATGTTCAACTCTGTCAGTTAAATCCCAAGTTGGTGGCGACTCCCTAGAAAGCCTAACTTGAGGGTTAGCCACAATCACATACAGCCTAGTCGAACATAGCTTAGACTCGAGGGCAACACCTGCCCATGGAAAACCGATGTCCACACTAACATATGAGTGTTCTACATTTTCTTCCATATAATGCTTCAAATGGTGCCATTGTATACTAGCTTAGTAATTGTTGTTGTAAGAAAATTCGATCAATGGTAAATGATCATCCCAACTTGTTCTTAAATCAATCATGTAAGCTCTCAACATGTCCTCAAAAGTCTATATGATCCTTTTTGACTGTCCATCTTATTGGGTATTTTATATTGTCAATGTCCATTCCAAAACAAAGTATGCACATGTTTAGTAGTGGTCATGTAGTAGGACTTTTATATGTAATTTTATACTTTTGTAAGTCCATGTATAAGTCCGGGTATGCACCATGAAGATGATCTTGAATCCAGAATGACCACATGACCATGAGACTCAAGCACATGTAGAAGAATCTTTAAGTCTTAAGTGCAAGCAACCAACTTCCACAGTCCCAGATAAACTAGTATGGTTGGTAAGTTGGGTTAAGATGATTCATAAAGTATAAATAGATTTAAAATGAAGTGTTAGGCATTGACCCAAATCCAAGGGACAAAGGCTTAGAGTATGGACCTATGGACATATGGACCAATGGACTTACAATGACCTATTCAAATCTTAGAGAAGGCCTAAAAATGTTTGGATAAAAGATGGACCAAAATTGGCAAAAAGTAAGTAAATTAAAAAAGTGTTGAAAAGGAAAGACAGTCAAACTTAAAATGGCCATATCGTTTGATCAAGATGTCCGCTTGTGAGCCATAAGTACTCAAATTGAATAGCTTGACGAGCTCCTTTTGAAAATGGAAAAAAACAAACTCAAGATTCTTAAACAACTATATTTTTGACCATTTGAAAAAAGACGTTGGGATGTTTGAGTGGGTTTCTCCACTATAAATAGGGGCACTAACCCCAATGAATACACAACTTGAATACTTGATTATATAGTCAAATTAATATGAAAAAGAGTATTGTGAACATCATAGTCATATCAAATATATCCTAGAGGCAACTTACAAAATGAGGAGTTCCTATACTCATCTAACACGAAGCCTTTGCCGGAGTCACCAAGGGCGTATTCTTGAAGCACTTGTCGGAGTCACTAAGTGCGAGATTGGTCCATTGGAGTCACTAGATAGAGTGTGCCCACCGGAGTCACTAGGAGCACACTTACAAGGAAGGTGCCTCTAGAGTTTGTAAGTAAATTTCATGTTTATTAATTTTTCCTGTAATAGTTAGTGAACTATTAATAAAATTTAAATAGACTCAAGAGAGCCAGTTTGAGAGTGGATATGTGTTTTCACTTTCATTTAGGAATTTATAAAGGCTATAGTTATCTTATTGGCTTATAGTGTTCAACTTTCACAAGTTGACAAGTCAAACACTTGGATACAAAATTCGTAATTCCAGCTTTATGTTATTCCACCAATAGTACTCTTTTAGGTCCTTATACATATTTGCACTCCCTAGATGAACTGAATATGATGTTTTATGTGCTTCTTTCATAATTTTTCTTTTAAGTTTGGGGTTATTAGACACACATAACCTTTTATCATATAAAAAAGAATCATCTCCTTTAATTGTAAAGTTTTGTGGGCATCACAGAAAAGGTCCCGTGTTCGACTTCGGGGGTTTGGAGTTGCCACCAACTTGGGTTTTTACAGGTGGGGTTGGACGCCTACCTACTTTCTAGGGAAATGGAGGATACGGGCTTTTGGGGCCCGGGCTAGGCACTTGGACTTAGGGTTAACTCTCAGACTGGTATGGTTTTCAGGGATCTGGGTAAGCTATTTGGTTGCAATTGGGGAAGGTGTTAAGCACCCAAATTACCCACCTTTTTAGGGTGGGTCCTCTAACCTAGCAACTTTCAAGTGCCAGTAAGCGACAGTGTGTGTATGTTTATTTTATTTTATTGGTTTGGACCACCCATGTGGTGTGATAATTGTAATTGCACCTGAGACATAGTCTCTGGTTGCCTATATATACGATCTTGTATAGTTCTGTGTTCCTATGGTTTTGTTGGGATCAGACTGCATGTAGTTCTAATATTTGTAAGTCTCGGTAGTCTAGTATGTTTGATTGTAAGACTGATTCAGGGTTGGTTCATTTTATGGTTTGTATATATTTACAGAGTACTCTCTGCTGCTGAAACATGTTAGTAAAAGGGGGTTAAACCTATATTGTATAAAATTGAGTGTTTTATGGACCTAATTGGGCTATGGCTAAGTCCCAGGGTCATTGAGTTGTGAACTAATACGACATGACCCTAGGCTAAGGTGGGGAGACTATAAAAAGTCAGGAATGATTAAAAGGCATTAATGGGGTCGGGTTGCGTAGCCAGATCACACTGATGTAGCAACCACAATACCAGCTTTGTTTCCCAGGTTAAATTCAGGTGTATGGATATCTAGATGTTGGGCTTGGTCTATGTACAAAGCTAGGTAAGGGTTTTGGGAGGTTGAAAGAAAGGTTTGGACAGGTAGAATTTCATCCCACCTTCCGACTTGTTTAGAAAGGGTAAAATTAGAATTTTTTAATTTGTACACCTGAACTTTATGTGTACGCCTAATCTCTTACAGAGTGAGTTCAGTCGTATGGCTTCAATTGGGTCCCACTTGACTTTTGGAGCTAATTCCAGATTTTGGAATTTCCTCAGGGGACATGTTTTGACAGTTTTATGGGTTTTTGAGTTGCTGTGAATGTTCAAACATTGGGAGACACCATTTGAAGCCATTTTAGTCAAGTACGCTTGAAAGAGTCAGGGTACGCCTGAAATCCACATACGCCTGATCTCTCACTGATTAAGAGATTAGGCGTACTGTTTGATTTGAACCTATTTTGGCCGTGCTCAAGTATCAAGTGACTGAGACTTTACATTAAAGTCTTTCAAAGGGGTTATGGGCCTATCCAGGGGTTAATGTGTGGTTAAGGGTGGTTTTGGGATTTTCTATCTTGGTACGCCTGAAAGCCGGGGTATGCCTGAAATCTTGGTACGCCAGATCTCTCACAGAATGAGAGATCAGGCATACTACCCCCATTGGATTCTTTTTGGGTTTTGCTGATTTATCAGAGGGCTGAAAACTGTTGCTAAGGTCTGTTTAGGGACTCAGGAGCTGTCAATGGATCATTGTGGGATTAGGGACAATTTGGGGATTTTTTGTTTTGGTACGCTTGATCTGAGAGATCAGGCGTACTGTTCATTTCTCAGAAAAATAGTGACTATTTTTTGGGATTTTGGGAAGTATTCCGGGGTCCACTGACCCTAGACCTTTTGGGGGAGGTGAATAACATCCGTAGGAGGATTCACAAAAATTCCCAGCCTTTGAAGGATGGGTGAGACCCACCTTTAGAATTTCCCAAAATGGAAAATACTGTGCATTCAACATAGATTTTTCAACAAAATCTGGGTTGTGGGACCCATATATCAAAATCCAAAGATCATGTGGGTCCCAAATTTTATAAGGGAGTCAAGGGATTAGTTAGGAGTTTTCATCTAAAATTTTAGGCCAATATTCATTTTGCACAGAGAGTTATAGCTTAAACACGATAGACTACTACTGCAGTTCAGACTTTGGACAACATGCTATATACTAAATTGTTAAATACATAAAAAATAGCTAAAATTGACAAATAGATCTAAACAACATTACTTACATATTTAAGACAGTTATTTAAACAGTGGATTAAGAGTTTCAACCGAAATCATTTTTTAGATGGAGTAAAAAAATCATGCATGGGGGCTGGTCCTGTAAAACAATGCTTGAGCACACTATTTTAAGGGGTGAGGTGGGATCCATTCTTGGAACCCTTCCCCATTTTATGAGGCTCATCTTGAACACGAGAGGAGACATAGGGGTTAGTGACATCTGATGTTAGTCACTGACCCCACTTGAACATGAAAACAAAACAAAAATTCAAGCTTTCATCATGGAACATAAAAAAATAGAAAAAATGGGGGAGACAAGTTGTCTCCCCCATGTCTCACTCATTAAACTAGAGAGGGTGGGTCCATTACATCATGATGGAGGGATTCTTAAGACCTAAAAGAGGGGGCCTACCTGACCATGGGTTGGCTCCTTCTTTCTTTCCTTTTCTTTTTTTTTTTTTCTCTTTTTTTTCTTTCCTTTCTTTTCTCTGTTCTCTTTTTTTTTGGTTTTTCTTTCTTGCCCTCTCCTAATCACGACCTAGGGGGATTTTTATAGTAAGGAGGTGAGGGGGTGAGGTGGTTGGAAGTGAGGGGGGTTAGAAAAGGAATGGTGGGGAGAGGGGTGAGGTGTGAAGTGCGGTGGGCTTCTAGAATGGTGGCTAGGAGGTGGCAGCTTGTGGTGAGGAGGTGGGGAGTGTGTGGAGGAGGAGAGGGGAGAGGTGGCATCTACTAGAAGGTTTCATGGAGGTGAAGAGGAGTGTGTGGATGATGGTGAATGTGGTGGGCCCTCAGGCCACATGTCTTGTAGTGATAGGTTGTGGGGGAGCATGTGGGGCCCATGGGAAGGGGTGCAAGGCTAAGAGAGGTGGTCGTTATATGTCCACCCTTCATTTAGAATATTCCAAATTAGGGGTGTAGGGTTTAAAAATTGTTTCAGGGGTATTTTGGGTAATACAGGTAATTTTTGAAAAAAGTAATGATTGTATTTTTTTGATTTTTTTCCTTCACTGTCTATGTCTATTTTTTAGGTTCTATAGCTCCTGGATTTTCAAAGTTTATAAGTTTTTCGCATTTCATGGGCATCCTGGTTGTAACGGAGCTGGCAGAATCAGAATCAGATATGGGCAAGTGGGTTAAAACTAGCTCTGAATGTACCCATATTGGCTCGCACCAATGAAAAAGGGTAAGAAGGTAAAATTAATTTTCAAAATAGTCATATGAAGAGTAGTCCTTGAGATTTGTGAGCCATAGGCTCTGACTACGTACGAATCAGATACTTGAGCTGAAAGTTATGCTCCAAGTCCTGAATTATCCTGGGACAAATACTGCTTGGTCATGTGATTGATTTTTTTGGGTTTGAATGGGGTGTAATTGTAATCATGGTTGTTTAGGTCTTGGATTTGCGATGCTTTGGGGTTTAGCAGTCAGATAATCTGACCCTTAGTGAATTTCTGGGAGATTTCTGAAGGGGGGTCATCTGATGGAGAAATGTGTCCTAGGTTGGCAAAGAATTGAGTCAATGAGTGATGCTGGGTTTGTGAAACGGTTTCTCCATTAGGGAATTTATCATGATCTCAAAAATCCTGAAAGAATGAGCTTGACCTTGATGGATTTGAACTTCCAGAGAGTTCCTGGGGGCTCACTGAGTGTTCATAGCTGATACAGGTGCATTTGCTATATTTTAGAGACAGATTAGGAAAATTGAGGGGCATTGTGTCCTTTGGGGTTTTTCTTGGGAAGATTTAGGGCTTATGAGGGTATGGTCACTGACTGGCTGAGTTTCTGACTTGTATCGAGTCTCTAGGGTTTCTTCGAAAGTCTGATTTTGGGGAAAAATGATGTATTTTGAGGGTGTAAGGGAAAAATGGTAATTTTCTTACCTTTTTGTACCCCAATATAGAAATGTTGATGAGATTTGGAGAATCCTGGAAAAAATCGACTCCATAGCCTATAGTTTGAGTTTTTTAGGTGTAAGGGCAAAATGGTCATTTGTCAGTCTTTTAGGATTTTGATGCTAAAGGCCTTCTAAAAGTGTCTAAGACTTAGATGTCTTCTTTGTAGAGAGTATTTTGGGAAGTTGTGGGAAACATGGGTTTAAATAGAGTTGATTTGGCCTTCAGAGGCTACAGGGGTAGAATGGTAATTTACCAACCTTTCGATGATTCAATTTGGGAAAGCTTATGAAGGTTGGTAAATTCATGATGTCTTTGTTGGTGTAGAGAAGTTGAAAAGTGGGGTTTAATTGGGTCTAATTTGGGCTTCTGAAGGTATAGGGGTAGAATGATAATTTGCCAACCTTTCGATGCTTCAATGTGGGAAAGCTTATGAAGGTTGGAAAATTCAAGGTCTCTCTATTGATGAAAAGATGTTGAAAAGTGGGGTTTGATTGGGTTTGATTTGGGTTTTTGGGGGTGTAGGGGTAAAATAGTAATTTGCTAGCCTTTGATGTTTCAATGTGGGGAGGCTTATGAAGGTTGGCAAATTTAGGATGTTGATGATTTAGAATGCTTTTACTGTGTTTGTAACCAGAATGTCTGTTGAGAATGCTTGCCTATTCAAAGTTCAGGGGTGTCTAGACCTTAGTTCTATCCCATGCTGTAATGAAACCATCTGACTCCATTTATAGACCTGAGTCAAAATTTGGGTGCCGACAAGTCTGTTTTCTATTCTTTCTTAACCTCTTCTATAATTTTCTGAATTTGGGAATTTGAACTCCGAGCTGCCTTAATCTTGTCATTCAACACATGCTGTATTCTAAGATGTGCCATGACACATGTCAAATTGCCAAAAAATTTGCAACTTAATGCATCAACAACCACATTGGCCTTTCCTGGATGATAAATGATAGTGCAATCATAATCCTTAATCAACATAAGCCATCTTCTCTGCCTCAAATTCAGATCCTTCTATGAAAACAAATATTTTAAACTCTTGTGATTTGTATAAATCTCACAAGGTTCTCCATATGAGTAATGCCTCTATATTTTTAATGCAAAAAAAAATTATAGCTAATTCCAAATAATGTGTTGGGTAATTTTGCTCATAAGGCTTAAGCTGTCTAAATGCATAAACAATAACCTTCCCCTCTTGCATCAAAATACAACCAAAACCTTTTCTAAAAGCATCATACTTTTCTCCTATTCTGGACGGTAATGTGAGAACCGATGAAGAAACCAAACGATCATTTAGTTCTTGAAAATTGTGCTTACATGCCTTATTCTAGTCAAACTTGGCATACCTCTGCATCAACTTTATCAAAAGACCCACAATGCTAGAGAATTCCTCAACAAATCTTTTATAATATCCAGCCAATCCCAAAAAACTACAAATCTCAGTCACATTTATAGGTTTAGACCAATTAACCACTACCTCAATCTTCTTGAGATCTATATAAATTCAATCTTTAGAGATTTCATGTCCTAAGAAACCCACCTTGTCTAACTAGAATTCACACTTGTTGAATTTAGCATATAACTTGTGGTCTCTCAAAGTCTGCATTGT
>JAOXJP010038557.1:0-16503 GCA_025762735.1 Platanus orientalis
CACATTATCTCATCAGGGGCCGCTTGGAGACTCATATGTGTCTTGTAGGCCTCCAGGTGGTCCAGCGGGTCCTTGCTCCCATTAAACATCTTCATCTGTAGCGGTTTAAACTTGTCAAGGAGAGGCCGAGCCATTACCCCTGAGGTGAACCGGTGATCTGCTCTCTGGATGAGCTCACTACGGTGGCAGGGGTTTTGCCTTTCAACGCCTGCCTCATTGATGCCATTTCTTTCCTAACGTCCTATATTTTCTCTTCCCAGGACCCCGAGATGGCGGCTTCCTCCCCCTCGCGACTTTCTTGGAATCTAGACACCGAGGCACTCTCCTCCTCGTGTATAACTCGGTCATGATCTTGGCTTGAGGGGCCGTGCTACCCCGGCTGATCCATATTTCCACCTCCCGGTATCTCCCGTCGGCTTCTTAACTCCAATATGATTTCTCTATTTTACTCCATCAGCAATTGCATGTCCGTTGTGAGCCCCTGGATTTTCCGCTCGAGCGCACCGACCTTCGAGGTTTAAGGGCGTGTTCCATAGGAAATGGAGGCTTTCGGTCCGTTAACTCCATTGTTGTGATCTTGCTGAGCCGCTATAGACCTGGTGTTAACCATGCGGACCTTCAATACTGCTGGAAGTCAATCAAGTTCTCACAGACGGCGCCAACTGATGGTGCTTCAAGACATAATCTCTCTTGCACCCACCAGATGGTCCACACTTAGCCTAGGTCCTTGATTTAGCTGTCCCTGCACACACTGGAGAACCCAAGGTCAGGGAGCCAAGGCAGGTGGTTTACCAGCTTTTTGCTCTCCGACGGTCAAGTCAGGAGGATCAAGGAAGCTATAAAATGGCGCTTTTCCCTGTTATGGACTTTGTCCTTTTTTGTTTGAATCGCTTACCTGTCAAGGGGCCAAATCCCCTATTTATAGATTCGGGCTAGGGTGCACCCGTGGCGAAGACCACGTGTCATCTTCTGTCGCTGCCCCTATACGTTGATAGCCCCATACTCCTGTGTGTTGCTGCCCCATGCTTCTACTCATAATTGCACACCATGCTTTTGTTTTAACTACCCATCATGCTTCTGTTTAACTACCCACCATGCTTCTATACGTGGCTGCCCACCATACTTCCGTACATGACTGCCCCCCATGCTCCTTGCCATGTCTTCCTTCTGGCGCGTCTGTCCCTTTTCAGAAGTGTCAGACTTGTTGCAGGGATTAGGTGATTCGTATCATGGCTTGCAGATCGGTTCTCGGGTGTCGCCCTATTAATTAGGACTGTGTCAGGAATCGAGACCTTCCTGAGGCCCTGGGCTGTTTCGGGTGTCGAGTAGACGTAGGGAGGTTTTTGGGTCAAGAGTCGGAATCCCCGCTTATAACACTCGGGGGTCCGGGGTCTAGAATCTTTTCGACCCACCGGGTCCTGTCCCACGAGTCGAGGTTCTCTTGGGCTGTGTCTTTCTTCCTTATCATGTTTCATAGCTCATAGACCCTCTAACTAAACAGTGGAATCTTTATACTATTCTACCATATATTTTTGCAAGGGAATGTATTTCCATTCAAAATATCCAGACGAGTCCTTTTCTTACTGATGATAAAATATTATGGCTTCATGCCCAAGGAAAATTTACTGTATTGTGTCCAAAGTGCTTCCAATGATCTCATTTAATACTCATCTCTTAGCTAACTTGTTGGATTTTTTAATTTATTTTTTGCATCTTTCTATTCCTCCTAAGTTGTGTCAATTTTTATGGAGATTATGTAAAAATACTTCACTCATTCCGGCTATACCATTACATCCCATCAATTGACTCTTCATATCCGATTTGTAGTAGGTTTTTGGAATCAATTATCCATTGCCCACTGCGTTGTAAGGTTATAACTCTAGAATGATTGATACTTGATTTTGAAGTCTTGATGTGAGACAACATACTGTTCCAACAATGGATTGACAACTATGTTCATAGGCCAGATATTTTGCATGTTGAAACAACACTTTTTCTACAAAAAAAATGTTGTGATATGTTGGCATATCTAGAGATAGAGGAACACATGTATTTTCCAAAACATACCATATTAGTGTACTATATCATGTTGTTTCAAGATGCTCCTGGATCTTTAGGTCCTTTTATGGGTGAAGCTGAGGAACAAACTATCTTTTTAGCCATTCATGTACAGTTTTTGTCAAAAGACCCAGAGGAAAGATGGACTAAGTTAAAGTTGATGTCGCATGTTCTAACAAATTATAAGATTGGCCTTGCTACTATTGGTTTAGACCTGGGTGGCACCATTCATGGTTCGGCCACTCTTGTTGATAAGGAGGCCCTCCCTTTTGATGCTGAACTCAAAGCTATTCTTATAGGCCTTTGGCTTGGTCATTATATCAAAGTTTAGAATCTCTTATTGAAAGTGACTGTCTTCTTGCCGTTTTTTGACTTAATGGACCTCAAATGACTAGTCCTGGAGAAGTAAAAGCATTCTTTTTGGATTGCAACTATTAAAAATTGAAGTTTAAGCAATGTGTTTTTGGAGATGTCTATTGTGAAAGTAATTGGAAAGTCCATGCTTTGGCCCAATCCTATATATCAAATGTTTATCTACACAAGGCTGTATAATTTGAAATCTATATGGCTTTGTGTCTTAATGAATATATTTCCAATCAAAGGAAAAAAATAGAGAAAATAAGGTTGGGTTTTCACACATATGAAGATCTCTTAAGCATATATTGGTCTTATATAAGTTGGTTTCTAGCATTCAACTTCTTACATATTTCTCCCTACAAATTCTCCCACTCGTCATAATGTTTTGTTCCTCTTTTTTTTATTTAAGGGAAAATTACTCAGACAATCAACAGAAATACAAAAAATGTCTTTTCATGCCTATCAACTACCAGTATACCCACTATGCTAGTCTCAGTGGTCGTAATTGGTAGGAAAATAATTCGTCCCCCTTGACTAGGTTTATCTGCATCTGGTTGAAGCATCCAAGCTTAGGATATATGCATAATGACTTAGAAGAATCAACACTATTTTAAATCTATCATATGTTTCAATAATCACATGCATATACAACAATTGAGTTTTTGCAATATATAATGTAATAGTTTTTAAAAATACTAGTGAAGTATATGCATCATGACTTAAAAGAATCAACTTTGGCTTAAATCTATCATGTGTTTTGATAATCACATGCACATATGATGAGTGAGTTTTTTCGATACATAATATAATAGTTTTTAAAAATGCTAGTAAAGTATGTGCATAACAATTGAATAATTAAATGTGATAATTATTTTATGATATGAGGTTTGTATTTTTGTTGGAATTTACCCATCAACTACGGATATTGACCATCCATTGAAGCCGATTGGCCACACGGCCTTACAATGTGCCCGAAATAGGTCATTTGCTTTTGTGTGGCATAATATTTGATTATAAACATATTTGTAACAACTATTAAAGTATTCGCAACATGATCACATATAATGACATTTTTCAAAAAAACAGCTCATGATTGACAAATTGCAAGAAACTGTCAGGAGGGCTTATGCATGCGTTTGGATATCATGATTGCTTGCAATTCTGTTTCAGTGCATCACGGGTATTAACATTTGTAATTTCTATAATCTCTTTAAATTCCTCTACTAGGAAATATCGCCTTAAGATTTGTACTAATTATTAATTTAATTAATGCTATGAATCTTGAATTTATATGGCAGACAATGAGATATTGACATTACATGAAATGGCTATTTAGGAAACAAAGATCTCTAAACAATTGGAGGCGAAGGCCATCAAACCCTAAACCATTTTTCTCACACCTCTTCATATTTTGTTTGATTTTGGGGCTACCTATTACCTTTTTAAATCTCGGTTACAATGTTATTTTAATTATTTAAAGCCTTTGTTGGAAGCATTTATGAAGAGTTCCATCTGGAAAGAAATCCTCGATTTCACCGTCTACAGATAGACAAAATCTTGTGTGTTGTTATTTCTTTCCCTTTTTAAACTGGTCTTTAACTTTATACATGTCTATAAATATGTTAAGCAGTCTCTAAAGAAAAGGTAAAAGTGAAGCTGCATACCTCCTTCATAAGTTCATAGTCCCTGATAAACAAAGGTATGATTTTTTTTTTATTTTTTTCTATATCATGATCCATTTGTTTCAAAGATAAAATTTAGGATTTGTTTTTACTATATGTATCTAGTAGAGCTTGTATATGGTATGCATTTTTTTTCTTTCTTAAAAACTATTGATTTTATCTTGATGCCTTTTATAGATTTATTGAATCAATGGTTTGATATTTCAAATATGTTTAATTAAGAGAAATCTAAGCATATTGAGCATAGTTGCATTTCTTGTTAGTTTATTTGGAAAAAAATGGAAATTGATTACCTCCAAAGGCTATCATCTTAAAGCTAGAAAATTATTGCTTTGAGATCTAGATTAGCCAAAAGACTTAGTCGGGCTAATGCTTCCCCCCAATCTAATTGTGTTACCTCTTCTTCTACTAAGAAAGAAAATAAAGCCCTCTACTAGGTGACAAAAAGAAGCTGAATTTCGATGGGGCATGTTTTTGAGTCAAGGATTTGTAGGAATTAATATTGTTGTTTCAAAATTCTATAGACCCTTTGATAGTAACTCATGGAGAAACGAAATCTAATATAGCACATGTAGTGGTGGAATGCCTTATTGTTAAGACAGTTTGTAGATGGCTAAGGATCCTTTTATCAATGACCTTGATGTTGAAGGAGATGCCAACAATGTTATAGATTGGTTATTTAAGGAGATTTCTAATTGTACTTGACATGTTAAATCTGTCATTAAAGATTGTAAATCTCTCTTTGCATTCTTTGATGTAATCAGGTTTGAGCATGTTAAAAGAAGTGCAAATCGAGTAGCCCATTTGTTATCTAAGTTTGGTTACAAAATCTCTGTAAGACCTCGGGCCTCTCCTTATCTCCTAAATGGATTAAAGATGCCGTCCTTTTGGAGTCTCTTATATCTTAGATCATTTTTTTGACTTTTTAGCTTAATAGAAAAACTTTTTACCAAAATGAAAAAAAAAAGCTTTCAAAATAGATATGTCAAAATGGGCATATTCTTCAAATTTATTAGAAACTTTTCCATCATATGTTTTCTTATAGAAAAAAAATATTATGTGTTAAATTCCATGGTTGATATGAAAATCCTTAGGAAATTTTATTAGTCATTTTAAGAGGATACTATTCACATATTACAAATAAGATAAAAACAATTAAGTAGACTTAGGGAGGGGAAGTGTCCCTCTCTCTATTATTTATTAATGTTCATCTAACACTTTTTAATTGTAATCGTCTTTAATCAAAATGGAAAATTTTAAAAAAAGAAAAGAAGGAAAGGATCAAGTGGCCCAGGAGGTGAACCTCTTTTTGCTTTCAATCTCTACAAACATGCATGCCAATAGATGAAGGTTGGGTTACATTCCAAGCTACCCGGCCTTGAGAATAACAGGGTGAGAGTTATTAGGGCAATAAAAGTATGGGTGGGGATAACTACTACTGTCAATGGGCTCTGTCTAGGCCAGTGCATGGCCAACCCAGGTAAGGTTCAACAGAACTTAGTATATGTCATGGCAAGCCTAAAATTTCAATCCCTATTTTAGTTTTTGAGTATAAACCTAGACTTAGCCCATCTTATTTACTTGGCCAGACTTGGTTGATGTGAATTAAAAGATTTGGAATGAGCCTTTCGGCTTGATCATTACTCATTGGGTCTAATGCCCAAGTATAGCTCGATAGTAAATTGGGTCTAAAGAAGCATCCCATACTTGGCTAATGAGGAAAAAAATTACCAAATCAAGTCTAATCTCCGATTGTTAGCCCTAATAAAAATTACCCCCATAAATTATATTATGGTCCTTAGAACCATGGTGAACTTAAGGTGTTCATTTTTTGAGATGCATGTCATATTAACTATGAGTTTGAAATAAAGACCTATTGCCCTTGGATTTATAATTCAATAGGGATGAGTTGGGGGAATTAACTGCATTATTTAGAACCTTTTCTTGTGCTGCTCTACTTTGGTTTATCTTTATGAATATAATTAGGTTTGATCATATATTCTTTTTGTTGTAAAATTCATCATTAAAATTTTGTGCTTCTATGACAGACAAGAAGATAATTAGATGGCTCAAATTCCAGAGATTGCTAATCTCCCTACAACTTCTCTAGAGGTGGAAGAGAATAATGCACTAGCTTTTGATGAAGATGTCATCTTTGAAATCCTTGTTAAACTTCCTGCCCATGAAGTGTATGACTTAAGGTATGTCTCTAAACCATGGCTTAAGATCATACGCAATCCCATTTTCATCAACACCAACCTCAACCGGTCCGAAGCTGGCGTGCTCATCGCACAACAAAACCCAGAAAATGATAACAAGTATGATACAAGATTCATCGGGTTGGAAGTCCTGAAAGAAGAGGCATTTAATGTTCAAGATTTAAATTTAAGTTGCAAGGCACGAATCATGGCCAGTTGCAATGGTTTGTTATTATTGAGGGACACGTATATCTTTGAACGTCTCTATGTTGTTAATCCTATTACAAAACAGTTTGAGACTCTCCCTCTGACTTCAATTAGGGAACATGAATTTATAGGTTGTGGATTCACTTTTATTCCTTCTACCAAGGAATATAAAGTTGTACGAGTTTATTCAGATTTTAGGAAGAAGCGAATCGGATATGAGATATTGAGCTCAGGCTTTAATGCATGGAAATGGGTTGAGCGACGTCGTGTTGGACGTCTATGTTGGTATTATACTGAACGTCTTGTTTCAGTCAAAGAGATTTTGCATTGGCAAACATTTTTTACGGGCAAAGATGGTTCAAAATTCATGTTCTCTCTAGATATGATAAAGGAGAAGTGTCAGAAAACCCGTCTTCCAAATGGTACCATTGACATGAGCCTTAGTACCATATTTGTAGAGATGAGTGGTTTTCTATCTATGATTATTCAAAATAGGCTATCACCAACCCACATCGACATATGGATTTTGAAGAATTTTTATGGTGGAGAGTGGGTAAAACAACACAGCCTTGTCTTTGAATTTCTACGAGAGATAAATGATGATTTTATTAGTCCTGTTGCTTGCTTGAATAATGGAAAAGTCATAATCTTTAGGCGGTACGAAACATTGAAAAAGTGTTACTTCTTTTCTTATGATCTTGATCTACAACAACATGTGAGATTATGGAATTTGCAGTTAACCGGGGATCACGAGATTATGCTGCATGTCAATAGCCTTATGTGGTGGAAAGAAAGCTAAATAAATTGTTCAAGCTGGTTGTTTGATGCCTTCTCTTGGTGAACCTAAGTTTAGTTTGGAATTTGGTGTGTAAAATCCAAGAATATATATTTCTAAAGATCCTTTGTTTGGTGCTTGTAAACAGGGTTTTGTATTCTCTTCTTTCTTTGTGTTGATGAAGTTGGTAGTAATCTTTGTTAGTGGGACATTACTCTTTGTTCAATCTAGTCCTTGTAGTGGTATTTCTTTAATGAAATATTTAATTAAGCTATTTTTTTTAATTAAACAAAGAGTTTGTACAATGAAAAACCGCATCATAGAATCACTTCTCACACTTTGTGCAAGTATTAAGACTTGACTCAAAAATGAATTGTTTATGTGGTCACTGATTAGGGCTGCAATTTGGGTTGGGCGTAGGTTAGCTTGAGTCTAGGGCCCCAACTTGGCCTGACTAATTCAACCCATTGAAAAAAGATGCACTTTTGGCTTGACTAATAAATGCATAATTCCTAGGTTGTTTAAATCATCGCCACTTGATAAATATCATGCTAGTGTAAATTTCACCAATCAACTATAAAGGTTACTTTGATATGTAGGCACGTTACTTATCTACTATGCATTTATTGGAACACCTTCAATAAAGATGTAATTAATCAACCCTCCCAAAGCCCTAAGGTGTTAGGAGAGATATAAGTCAATATAGTTATTATATTTCAACTTCCATCAAGGGATGAAAACTATATGCAATTCCATAGAATTTGCACACATGTAAACAAAGATCTAGAGAGAATAATTGTGTCATGAGGAAATTCAAACTTGTGGCCTAACCTTGATATGATATCATATAAGATGTAATTTAACCAACTTTCCCAAAACCCTAAGGTGTTAAGAGAGGTACTATTAATTAATATACTAATTATATTTCATAACCCTCCCTTAACCCCTATATATTTAACGAGTCACCTTTCGTAAACATAATGATATCTCTCCAACTAGTTTAGAGATGAATCAAGTTCCTTTATTCTTGATTGGATAGTCTTATCCATGCCTAGGCAATAATTTTAGGTATTGCTGAATGGAATAGTTCAGCCATGACTTAACAATAAAAATTTTTTTTTATTCCATTTCATACCTTTAGGTTGTGTTAGAAAACCACACCAAATGAAACCATTTCATTCTTCTTCAGAATTGATTTTGGTTTTTTCATTGCATTTGAAAATATAAGGTTATGACTCAAAAGAGACACATATTAAGTTGTCACGTGTATGTTAATAAAAAATAGAAATGCGAGTCATTAAAAATTCATATAATGAACTTATTTAATTTTCATTCAAATTCAGATGGTGAACGAATTAATCCATTTTCATGAAGTTCTAACACACTCAATTTCTATGAAAACCAAAATGAAGTGGTTTTATTCCATGTGACTTTCAAATGGAACATTAATGAGACATACTTTTGAAGAACAAAAAAAATCCATTGTTCTGTGATCTCTCTTTTATCATTTCACTTATTTTCTATTTTAACGAGAACAACATGCTGGGTTTCTACATTAGAAATTGATTGACATATTTTATTTAGCCTAAGTAGTTTATTAACAATTCATTGGGCATGTTGGGTATGTGTGGTAATTAAATCATTTTCTAATTAATCACTAATGTAATAATTTACATTTTTCTTCAATAAAAAGACTTGAAATTTATATTATCGGTGTCGTTAAAGATGTTAATAATTTTTTGGTAGGTTTTATCAAATAATATATCAATTTATTGAATATATGTCATTTAATCTGATCAATCTGACAATTATGGTTTATTAGTCAATGCAAAGGTTTTTATTATTGAGTTATAAGGTGTTTGAAATACGCACATGATATAGCCTATATTAATTATTATTTTCACATTGATAAATAAAAATATGACAAAAAATATCATTTTTTGGTAATCAAATGTATGTACACATTAGTTATATTTCTTTACACTTACAAATCCTTTAATTATTTTAATGATGTCATTATGGAAGTTAACAAATTTTTTAACATTTACTGACTAATATGTTGAGTTATCAATGATTTATTATCTAAACAATAATTAATCATCTACCGAATACTCACCAATTATTATTGATTTATGTTGTTGGTTGTGGGCCAATAATGATAAATACAATTTCATACTAATAAGAATCATAGGCATGACTCAACAATGACAAAATCAATAAATTGGTCATACAAAGATAATGTAGAACCATGATGAAAGAATAAAAGTTAAATCCTCAAGCTCAAATTTGGAAGTAATTATTTATATATTTAAATTATCACTTGTTAAGTTACTTTACATTAACCTATGATTTGGCTTCAATAGACTAAAAGTTTAAAGCAACCAAGAGTAAATTAAGGAAAAACTACCACACTTTTGTAGAACCGTATCCTCTGGTCCACAATGTTGGTGCTCCATTGGTAATCCAAGACACAAAGGAGGTGGGGCCCATATATTTTTTGAAAATTCAACTTCCAAAAAATGTATGGGCCCCACCTCCTTTGTGTCTTAGACAAATAGTGGAGCACCAACATTGTGGACTAGAGGATATGAATCCCCCTTTTGTATATTGAAAGTGTAATTCCTTTTAAAATTGAAAAATCAAATGAAATCTTTTAAGGTTGGGTGGGTTTTATGAGAATGAGGTTTAACCCATCTTGATTTTACATTAATAGCAAGGAAATTCAAAATTGGGGCAATGAAAGTCTAAATATATAATGCAATTAAGGAAATAGATAATAAAGTCTATGTTGATTCGTACTATAAACTTGATTTCAAAATCCACTTTTACCTATTAACAATTAACCGTTGATCTTGTTTTCTTGTCAAAAAGTAGAAAAGAAATCATACTATTCCATACTATACACAAACAAACATCATTATTTGTTGTTATTTTTTTTATTTAAATATTGTTAGAAAAATTTAATACCTACATAAATTGCATTATATTAATATAACTATACACTCATTACATTTAATAATATGTTATCTAATATTAAAACAACTCGTACTATTATTATGTTTGCTAATGTTAGATCTTCAAGTCTCCAACGTTAGGTGCTTCAAAGTGAACTCTTTTATCCCTTATAGTATGATTGTTGGTTCTTCTACAATAGATTATCAAAAAAAAAAGAGTAAACAAGATAAACATAAAATAGGAAAAATGTTTATTAAGAATGGATAAAGTTGGGTTCTTCTACACATGGAGATCTCTTATGCATGTACTAGTCTTATATGAATTGACTTACAATATTCAACTCTCCATTTTTTTCAACAAATTCTTCCTACAATGTTAGTTCCTCTATTTTAAGAGAAAACTATTTAAGTAAAACACATGTTTTTTCATACATATCTACTATCAATGCATCCATACTAGTCCCAAATGGATTGTAATTGGTAGATACCATTGATCCCCCTTAACTAGGTTTACCCACATTTAGTTGATGCCCAAAAGTTAAGGATCTATGCATATGGCCGCTTTAAATCTACCATGAATCATGATAATCACATCCACTTACAACATGGAAGTTTTTTTTTAATATATAATATTTATATGATAAATTTAGAAAAATTTCATTGACATATATGCATAAGAATTAATGATTAAACTAGGTAATTATTCTATGGTATGAGGTTTATGTTTTGACATTATTTACCAATCAACCACAGTTACTAACTATCCATCAAGGTCAATTGGCCACATGGTCCTATAGTGTGCCCACAGATGGTCATGTATCTTTAGGTGACACATCATGTTTACTATAACTATTAAAGCGTTCGCAATAACCTTATCATACTCTATTACGAGTATGTGTGATGCATGTCCACATTTTATTTCATTTTTTAAAAAGATAGTTCATGATAGACAAGTTGTAAAAGACTATCAGTAGAACTTGTGCATGTGTTTGCAAATTATGATTGATTATTATTCTATTTTGGTGCATCACGAGTTTTTACATTTGTTATGCTCACAATCTCTTGAAATCTCTTTGCCGATAGATGTTGTCTCAAGATTCTTGTTAAATATTCCTTTAATTATCATCACCGATTACAAATTAATTTAGGATACAATGAATCACTACCTGAAACGGTTGTTTAGAAGACATAAGGTCACCAAACATTGTAACTCTTTTCTTGCGCCTCTTCATCTTTTGTTTGATTTTGGGCCATCTGTTGCCTTTTTTTAAACCTCGATTACTATGTTGGTTTAAATATTTAAAGAATTTTGATGAAACCATTTATGAATAGTTCCATTTGAAAAGAAATCTTTGATTTTGCCTTCTACAAATAGATAAAATCTTGAATTTTGTCATTTATCTATTTTTTCAATTGGTCACTACCAATTGAAATATGTTAAGTAGCTTGTAAACAAAACATAAAGAGTGAAGCTACTTACCTCTTACTTGATTTCATTCCTCCCTAATTAACAAAGGTACAATATTCTAATTTAGTTTTGCTTTAGAATGATATATGGCTGTTTTTTTCCAGCAATGAAATGAAAAAGTTTAAGATTTCTTTTAACCATGTCTAGTAGTAGCTAGTATATGATATGCATCTTCTCTTTCATTAAGAATTGTCGATTTTAGTTTGATGTCTTTTAAAGATTAGTTGAATCAGTGGTTTAAATTTCTAAATATGTCAAACCACAAGAAATTTAAGGTTATTGAATACATTTTGCAATTCTTGTTGGTTTATTTGGAAAAAAAAAAGGGGATTTTGTTTATCTTTAAAGGCTATCAACTTGAAGCTAAAAAAATTATTTCTTTGATCTCCGTATTAGCCCAAGAGCTTAATCGAGATAAAGCTTTTCCCCAATTTAATCATGCCAGTTCTTCTACCAAGGTGAGCAAATGGAACCCTCTAGTAGATGATAGAGAAAAACTAAATTTTCATTAAACATCATCGTTGATCGAATTATTAGTGGAGGTCAATATCGTGTTCCAAAATTTTAGAATTTACCTATAATGGCAGAATGCCTTGCGGTTTAGTTGGGTCTTTAGGTGGCTAAGGATTTTGTTATCAATGACCTTGATGTTGAAGGAGATGCCAAATTGTTAGACTGGTTCTCTAAGTAGATTTCTAGTTTCCGTGTGCATGTCAGATTTGTCATTAAGGATTGTAAATCTCTTTTCGTTCTTTGATGTAATTAAGTTTATGCATGTTAAGAGAAGTGTAAATTTTGTTAGATACGTTCAATTGCAATTTTTCTAAAACCTTTTCGGTTCTTCCCTTATCCCTAAAGTGGCTTAAGGATGCCATCCTTTGGGAGTCTTTAATATCTCATGCTATTTTTGTATCTTCTTAGTTTAAAGTAAAACCCTTTTAACACACACACACACACACACACACAAAATAGTAACAATAATAATAATAAACCTAAGGTCTTAAATTCCATGATTGATACTATGATCCTTGAAAAAGCTATATTGTTGGTTTTAAGGGAGATACTATTAACCTATTTGTTGTACTATTGGAAAATGACAAAAACAATTAAGTGTACTCCTCTCTTTCTATTATTTATCACTTGTTCATCTATTATTGTTCTCACTGCCTAAATTTTAATTTTCTTAAATCAAAAGAAAATTAAAAAAACAAAAAGATAGGTAAATTACCATTGTACGTGTAAATATTTATTGGCCTAAAACTTGGCTCATGGGAGAGGATCTAATTGCCAAAGAGGTAAACCTCCTTGTGCCTTCCATCTCTTCTAATATGCATGTCTAGAGATGAAGGTTTGATTACAATCCAAGATACTCGGCCTTGAGAAAATAACGTAGTGAGGATTTTTAGGGTAGGAAAAGTATGGGTGGGGATAAGTATGGACTGTCAATGAACTTAGTTAAGCCCATGCATGGGTAGCCCAAGCAAGGACTTGGTTAACAACCCAAAAATTATCAATTCAAGCCCAACCCATGATTGATAACACTAATATGATAATTACTAAAAATATGTTGTGCTAGTCCTTATGACAATGGTGAATTGAAGGTGTTCATTTCTTGAGATCATGTCATGGCTATATTGTTGTCCAACTTTTGTTTCTTTGAATATCAATAGGGTTGATCATATCTTCTTTTTATTGTAAATAAAGGAATGTATTATTTTCCTCATTAAAATTTTGTACCTTCTCTATGATAGAAAAACAAATAATTAGATGGCTCAAGCTCTAGATATGGCTATAATTAAGGAGGCAAAGCTCCCTATAAATTCTCAGGAGGTGTAAGAAAAAAAGGTGCCAACTCTTGATGAAGACAACATATTTGATATTCTTGTTAGGTTCCCTGCCCAATCAGTTTATGACTTGAGGTATGTGTGTAAACCATGGTTAAAGTTATCTCGCAACCCTATTTTCAAAGTCCAAAAGACACCGGTATCATTGCATTCAGTTTTCCTTGGTTCAAATCCAAGTTGAGTCATTTTAATATTTTGAATCTACTAGGGGATGGGGGGTTGTTGCATTTAAGATTCAAAATATTGAATCTTACTAGGCTCTACCGATCGAAATTATTTTCAATCAATCGAACACTTTTTTTTAATATTTTTGAACTATCAAAAATATTTTAAAATATTTTTAATTGCTTGAAAATCACAATTTGAGATATTTGAAAATTGTGAGATTTTTTGATCCATTCATGGGGAAGTGTGTAGAGACACCTGAAATGTCTTAGATATCAATATGTGTTTTCCCAATGCAGTGTACGTCTAATACGTCTATAGACACATCCTAATGTGTCCCTATGAAATCTATAAATAGAAAGAGGTTTTTCACATTAAACACAATTAAAGAAACCTCTTCTCTCTCATTTTCTCTTCTTTCTCTGCTATCTTTCTCAAAAACATGTCAAAAAATTTATTCAAAGTTTTCTTGAAGTTATTTGCTTGGATTTGAGTCACTCGTTGCCATTTGATGTGAGTCTTCTTATACAATGCGGGTCCAAGAAGATGGTGTCGTTGAATCCTGGGACGGTTGCTGGTAAAGCAAAGGGAGGTGAATACCATTAAGGATAGTGCCTCTTGGCACACCTTGGCACACACCGATAAGTCCATTCTAATTTGTCTTATTATTTTAGTTTTGTTTGATTCTATAATTATATGCAATAGTGTCATTTGATTCTCTACAATTCTAAAGGAATTAATTCAATGAATTTGCAATAGTATTATTGATTTCCTTTTATCCTTATTTCAAGTTTAAATTGTTATTTTACATAGTTCCTGTAATTGTTTAACAACACATGACACATCATTGGAGTAAAAAAAAATGCGGTAACTAGCCATCAGTGGCCTCCACCCTAAGGCTTTTTAAAGATAAACGTCATTGGAACAATAGACTTAAGTGGTGCAACACTGGTTGTTCAAGACTATGAGGGAGATTTTCAAGGGTGTGCAACAAGAGACCTTCATTCCTATATGACTAGGAAGCAAAATAAATTGGGCTGAACTTAGCAAAACAACATTCATTCCAACATGCCAATTTGGAAGGGATTGCCTCTCAATATTCAAAATACTTCAAGATTCAAGATGTGATCCATCGTGACGAATTAGATCTCTTATTCAAGAATGTGGACAGATCATTAACATTTCCAATTGTGGTGAAGTTGACTCGAATTTGACCTCAAACTACCCGAATGAAACCCATTTTCTGCAAACTGAAAAGTGACCCGATTGACCTGAAAACTATTTTCTAACCCAAATTTCCCTAACCATTTTGGATCCATTTTTGGGTTATTTTGAAGTTTCATGGCAATATTGACTAGTGTTTCTTGTGATTCATGCTGATATACAAAAAAAGTAAAGTGGATTTCCTACAATGGCAAAACTTGCGATGACCCTAAAGCATCAAGGTGCTAAGTGACATGTGTCAAAAAAGTGAAAACCCAACATGGATGCACAAGATGTAGTTTTTCACTTTTTGACACGTGACATCCAACACCTATATTTTGGCGCTGCAGGGAAAAAGGCATTGTTTCATTTCATATATCATTTCAAAACTTACAAATTGGCCAAGTAAGCAACAACCCAAAACCTAGATACTCTCATTTGTTTGAAGAAAGCTGTTGCCGTTGGCAAAACTATAATTTCTATTATTTATCATGTCTTCTAATAAATAAGAACAGAATAAAAGATTAAAAAATAAATAAAACCTAAGATCTCTTCAATAGTGGAGCGAAGGATGAAGTAAGTAGACACAACATCTTCACAAACTCATTAGACTAATCAAAGTTCATGACCATATCGGCCTCGAAGCTCTTAATGATCAGAGCTTCTTGAGGGATCGGTGTATCCTTAGGTGTGAATGGGAAGATGATCGATTTACATTAGGCCATGGTAAATTTGTGGAACCTCTCTCTTCGCTTATATCGAATGCAATGGCAAGCTCAGGATTGTTTATCATTTGAAGAATGAAGCTCGGACCCACTAGGAACTGGGGACAGTTCTTGTGAGCTGAGGTGATGAAGCCGAAGAATTCCATAGGCCCACTCCAAGCTGCAATTTAGCAGAAAGGGAAGTGCATGGGCACCCGAAACATGTTGCCTTCTTGCACTTTTGAGTTCATTGTCAAGCTCCTGTTAGGGAACACCACCTGAATCGATCCTGATCCACTCAACATGATCCCGTACTTGGCTATAAAGGAGGAGGGTTGACGTCTGGTTGAGAATTGGCTATAAAAATCCACTCAAACCATTCAAACATGAATCCTAGAAATACGTTATTTTGATCTAATACTAGAGTGTTCCCTTTAAACGACGTGCCTCATTCCCCGGATGTGGCAAAAAATTGGCGAGGGGCACATTATTCCCCAGATGTGATAAAAATTTGGCAAGGGCATTGCATTAGAGTCCGGATGCAATGATTAGTATGCAAGGGTTCCCACACTATAGATGAGTGTGGGTAAAGAAAGTAGTCTAAGAGAGTAAGATTCACTTAGCAACTTGGAACATAGGAACCTTAACAGGTAAGAGTATAAAGTTAGTGAACACTATGAAAATAATGAGAGTTAATATTGCTTGTCTACAAGAGACTAAATGGAAAGGAAAAAAAAGGCTAAAGATATTGATAGCTTTAAACTCTAGTACACAAGAGAAGCCAATAACAAAAATGGGGTAGGAATAATAATAGATAAAGATCTAAAGGAGGAAGTTATAGATGTTAAGAGAATAGGTGATAGGATTATAGCAATTAAACTTGTCTTA
>JAOXJP010038568.1:0-16502 GCA_025762735.1 Platanus orientalis
ATATTATAATGTATATATTTAATTTTGAAAATGATTTTATCAAATAAATGTTTTTAAATGTCCAATTGATTCATTAAATTCCTAATGATAATGTTCTAATGACCATAGGGGTTAGACAGTGATTATTATATCATCCTAAAGGTCATTAGGGAATATTGTGAAGTGGAAGGACATATTTGTCAAATATCTGTAAAGAAGGGCCTCATTGTTATTTTCTTATCTTTGGGAGTTTAGTTACAATTTGTAACAGAGATTATTACAATTAGTGGCGTGCTAGTTTGTAATTAACAAAAGATATGGTGTCCTTAATGTAGTTTGACTTAATTAAGGATACTAGGCCCCACAGTTGAAGGATAAGAATCACATAAGGATCCAACACCCCCTAGGGTTACTTTGGCTTCTCAAATACTTTATATATAGAGGTACCCACATCCAGATAGGGTCCTGTAACTTTTTTGGAAGTGGGAGATGTGTAGAGAACTATAGAGTAGGTGTTGAAACTTTAGAAACCAAGTCAGATTGGAATCTTGTGTTCGATTAATTGATTTAGGTAATTCTAAACTTCCTTTAAGATTAGATCTCAGAGATTCATATAGTGATCATGAGATAACATATTTTGATATGTGATTGATCAATGAACTTTACTAATTATTGTGTTCAAGAATGGTAATCTTCCTTCAGGATAACTGTCACATTGGTCTAGTTGTTTAGGGATTTGGGTAAGCTGCTTGGTTGCAATTGGGGAAGGTGTTAGGCACCCTAATTACCCACCTTTTTAGGATGGCTTCTTTGACCTAACAATATCTGAATATTACTAAACATGATTAAAGAGAATGATGTTTTAGGGAGAGAGGTAAAAATGACCAAGAGCATACGCCTGATATCAGGTAGTACGCCTAATCTTCCCTATACGCCTGATATCTGGTAGTACCCCTGATCTTCCCTATATGCTTGATTCTTTAATCGATTTTATATAGATCCATAGTATTCTTGAATCCTAATTTTGCAACAAAAAGTGTTGATTTCATATCCTATTGATCATGATTTATAAATAGTATTGTTTTGGACATATTTGTATTATTTTGAAAAAATATATTTTATAGATGGTGCTTAGGAGGATCAAACATGTTCTATATGTTATTTTGTCTCAAGTTAAAGTAAAGAATCATTATATGTTGCTCATATGATTTATGCTTTGAGTAAAACTGTAAGAGAATGATATGTTTTGTTAGAAAGCCACCTTGGCCATCAAGGGGATTTATTGATAGAACTCATCTCACTAGGTATATGGTGCAAACTGTATGGATCCTCACTGCTAGCCACATTAGTAGTTGTAACAACCCACCTCAATGGGTATATGGTGCGAACTAGACCTTCTCACCTAGGTTTAACATGTGTGAACTGTTATATGTATTGGTTTGATACCAAATATATTTTTTGTTCTATTCTAGCTATGATATATGATATATGTTCTGATCCATTCCATTCTATATATGTTGAAAGTATATGATTAACATTGTTTTTCATTCTGTAATTGAAACAATAATTTTTACTAGATGCTTAATATTGTAAAAAACTTATTTATGAATTATACTTCTCTATTGATTAATAAATATGAAAAGTATCTATTTGGTTTCTACAATCGTGCTAAGCCTTGATCCAATGTTTCCTTAGTTTACTATTTTCTTCATGAGTTTGTCAAGCTGACACAAATTTGGCATCACAGATGATGATGATGAGGTAACTGCATAGTAGTTCGGTTAGAGATGGACTAGAGATTTAGATAGAGTTTGTTTTATTTCAATTATATACATGACATTGATTTTAGTTTAAGTGATTTATTTCAGTTTAATTTTCAAGGGATGTAATAAATTAGGGATTTTAGTATTTGAATTTAGATGATGGTTTAGATTATGAAAGATTATTGGTTTAACTTAATGAGAATGTTAGACTAAGTTTTGGATCGTTAACAAGATTATGGTTTATGGATTACAAAATTGTTATATAGGTTAGACTTATGAGATTGTGGATGGTTATGAGATTATTGGAAATTGATTGATGTATTATTCCACTCTGTATGAATTAAAAAGAAAAGAGAAATATTTATACAGGTTATGAATGAAAAATGTTAATGTCACGTGCTAAAATTCATAGCCTTACTAGTATGGGTTTCAGGGCACGACAGAGTTGGTATCAGAGCTCTAGGTTTAAGGTTCTGTAGACATCTATAAAGGAGCTCTAAGTTTAGGATTAGAAAAAAAAATTGAAAGTCATAGGCTGAACATTTGAAAGGAATCTAGAAACAATTAGAATAGAAAACACAGATGAAAACATTAGAACATGATTTAAGAAAATGAAAGTTTGGGAATTATTATGTAACCTTGATAAGTTTGACATATTTGAGGATGATTTGATTATTTTTATAAGTTTGACATTAATGTTATTTGACTATTTTAAGAAAAGATGATGGCTCGTAGAGTGTACTCAAACTCTTTAGATACTCAGGCTGATCAGGAGGACCCTGCCAGGGCACTTAGAGCTATAAGGAACCTAGCTGAGGTTATAAAAAGACACATGGCTGCATGAGACAGGCATATGGAATAGGGGAATGGCACATTGGAACTGTTTCGTAGGATGGGACCATCTGAATTCTAGGGGACTCCAGATGCAATGGTTGCAGAAGCTTAGTTTATGCAACTTGAGAAGCTATTGGATGTAGTTACACTGAAGCGTAGAAGGCTTCTTTTGAAATCTTTATGTTAAAGGGGAAAGCTGAGCATTGGTGGAGAACCACCCATGGTACCTTGCCTATTTTGGATGGATAGCTACTCACTTGAGATAGTTTGAGCATGCATTTTGAGATAATTATTTTCGACAGAGTATTAGGGAGGCTAAGGAAGCCGAATTCATGAGCTTAATTCAGGGGCTGAAATATAGTAGTTGAACCAGTCTAAAATTAATGTCACATGCTGAATTTCATGGAGTTGATGAGGTACGCTCCTCATATTTCTAAGGATGAGAAGAGAAAAGTCATGGAATTTTAAAAAGGGCTGCATTCTAGCATTAAGACAAAGATGACATTTATGAGACCAAGGACTTTGGTAGAGGTTGTGGACATTGCCATGATGGTAGAACATGAGGTTTAGTAGATTCAGGATCAGAATAGGAAACATCTAGGTCAGGATGTGCTTAGAAAAGGTGCTGATAACACCAAGGTAATCAAGAAGATAGTGGTGGCTAAGAAAGGGATCAGGATCCAACAAAAAAGGTTTGCTTGCTTTTGTTATGGAAAGATGTATGCAAGTGTGTGCTACTTAGAGACCGGTACTTGTTTCTGATGTGATAAGACATTTCATGTGATTAGAGATTGCCCAGTGATGAAGAATGGACAGGCAGTCAAGCCTACTGATGGGAAGCCAAGATTAAAGATACAAGGGTGAGTCTTTACTATTACTAAGGATGCGAAGGTGTCCAATACTATGGTGACAGGTATTCTTCATTCATTTTCACATGATGTTAGAGTACTTGTTCATCTTGCTTCCACACACTCCTTTATGTCCACTACACTTGTGACATACATTGATGTTACACCAAAACTATTAAAGTATGATCTAGTTATATCCACTCTACTTGGCAAGACTATGAATGATTGCTAAGCAAGTTTGTAAGTCATGTCTAATTAAGATTGAGGAAGTTGAGTTCCTAGCAGACTTGATTTTAGTAGACCTACCAGACTTTGATGTTATCTTAGGCCTAGATTAGTTAGCCACTCATCATGCTAAGGTGGATTTTTTTAGCAAGGAGGTGACCAGTCGTATCCCTAATAGCCTAACTTTATATTCATGGGAATACAAAATTTTAATAAAATTATTTCTTCCCTACAAGCAAAAAGGTTATTATAAAAAGGTGACCAGAAGGAGGGAGCGTGGTTTGAAGACATATCTGTTATTAGAGATTTCAGCGATGTGTTTCTTGAGGATCCTCCTAGCTTACCTCTAGACAAGGAGATTGAGTTTGCAATTGAGTTAGTGGAAGGCACTAAGCCTATTTCTATGGTATTATATCATATGACACTAGCTAAATTAAAGGAGGTTAAGGTGAAATTGAAAATTTTGATTGATAAAGGTTTTGTCCACTCTAGTTTTTTACCATAGGGTGCACCTATTTTTCTTGTGAAGAAGGATGGAACTATGAGGTTATGCATTGGTTACAGGCAGTTGAACAAGGTAACAATGAAGAACAAGTATCCTTTGTCAAAGATAGATGATCTGTTTGATCAACTACAAGGTGTCAAGGTCTTTTCTAAGATTGATTTTAGATCTGGATACCATCAACTTCTGATTAAAAATGATGATACACCCAAGACTGTTTTCCATACTAGGTATGGACATTATGAGTTTCTAGTGATGTCTTTTGGACTGACAAATAAACCTGCAACATTTATGGGTCTCATGAACAGGGCTTAAACCTTATCTAGATTAGTTCATCATTATATTCATTAATGATATTTTGGTTTATTCCAAAAGTTCAGGAGAACATGAAGAACATCTAAGGATTACACTATAGACTTTGAGACACCACAAGTTATATGCTAAATTCAACAAGTGTGAATTCTGGTTAGAGAAAGTGGGTTTCCTAGGACATAATCTCTAATAAAGGAATTTATATAGATCCTTAGAAGATTGAGACAATATTTTATTGGCCTAGACCTACGAATGTGATTGAGATTCGTAATTTTTTGGAATTGCCTAGATATTATAGGAGATTTGTTAAGGGATTGTCTAGCATTGTAGGTTTCTTCAACTAAGCTCATGTAAAAGAATGCCAAGTTCGACTAGAATGAAGCATGCAAGCACAACTTTCAAGAACTAAAAGATCATTTGGTTTCTGCATCAGTCCTTACATCACCATGAAACACATGATAAAAGTATGTGATTTATAGTGATGCTTTTAGAAAAGGTTTGGGTTGTGTTTTGATGCAAGAGGGGAAGGTTATTGCCTATGTGTCTAGACAGCTTGAGCCTTATGAGAAGAATTATCCAACACATGATTTGGAATTAGTTGTGGTGATTTTTGCATTGAAAATATGGAGGCATTAATTATACAGAGAACCTTGTGAGATTTATATAGATCACAAGATTTTGAAGTATTCGTTTTCTCAAAAAGATGTGAATTTGAGATGGAGAAGATGGATTAAGTTGATTAAGGACTATTACTATACTATCCTTTATCATCTTGGAAAGGCTAATGCGGTTGCTAATGCATTGAGTCAAAAATTTTATGACAATTTGGCATCTATTATAGCACAACTTAGAATATAGTTAGTGTTGAATGACAAGATCAAGGTAGCTCAGAGTTCAAATCTTTAGATTTAAAAAATCATTGAAGAGGTCAAGAAATGATTGAAAACAGACTTTACAATTAAAGAAAATGATTCTTTTTGGTACATGCCAGCACCCCAATTTTGACTTGGGTCATCTAATGGAATAAAGAGCAATAAAGCAACATGTAGGCATCAAGACTTTAAGCAACCTAGTTTAGGGAGAGAAAATTGGACTCTAGGAGGTTAGGCATCTCTTCTAAAGTCTTCCCGAAATGTTTCAGTTGCAAAAAGCATCATCCATATTACACCACGTGCAGTAGATTAGCCTAAATACATTATTTCTATTCAAATCTTGATTCCCCAAGAAACATCAGTAGGATTATGAGGGTCCACATTCATGACCACCAAATACATTTTCTTCAATTTCTCCAACCTCCCTAAGCCTTCCCACAGTGAAGCATCACAAGAAAAAAATTATCATTTTACCCTTTGGCCTTCAAAAGCCAAAATTTGATATCTTTACACATTGTCTACAAATTCTTTAGCCTCCATAAGTCTTCCTAAGGTGAAGCATCACAAGCAAAGAGATGTCATTTTTACCCCTTTTAGTATCACAAAAAATTGCCATTTTAACCTTTTACCTTTAAAACTTACCCTTGGACCCTCAAATGACCCTTAAAGCTTCTCCCATCACTTGATTTATGTAATGTCAGGTTCTACACACTCCAATATCCACCACCTTCGAGGAACTTATCATATGACAAAATTTTTTAGAAGCTGGCAACAACCAATTTCTCAACCTTTGAAAACCCTTAGTCAAAAAATGACGCTCAAAAAGCTCTCAAGGATTCATCTAGTGTTAGAATTCGAAAGGCCAATGGTCCTCTTTTAGTCTTAGCCTTATCTTTAATCAATTGTTTTACCAAAGAAAAACATTTAAATTCTGAACCCCTGTGAAATCTCAAATCTTCCCTTTAGTTGCATTTCGCCTATATGGGTCAAGAATGTTCTCCAAACCTCCAAATCTCGATAAGTTAGTGCTCATCTCTTCGATTCGTGAGGCCTTCGCTAAGCCCCCTAATGAAAAAGAGCATTTAAAGAATTAATCCATACAGTTTTCCTTAATTACTTCAAAATGAGCTACACATTTGGGCCAAATGCTGTGTTTGCAACTGAACCTTGGGAATGCATCAGAACTCTTAAAATTCAGTCTATCAATGGTCATCCCTCTGCAATTTCAAGACCTTCGAAAGCCCATCTCCCTCAACTGCCTCAACAACTTCTACAAACCTACTCACTACATTTTGTTTAGGCTAGGATGAGACGTAGTTTGTCTATATTTGGCACTTAGTAAGCCCTCAAAGACTCCCTTGGACTCAGAATTCAGCTAGGTCAGGTCCATTTTCCCAGTTTTCTCCTTGTCCTCAAAAGACTGTTTCATGAACCAGGATAATGGAGGATACCTGCTAGCCCAATACTTCTATTCTGCAATAAGCTAAGGGAACAATATGTCATAAAGCAACCCTACTTTGAAAAATCCTCAACAACTGCTTGGGAATTTGTTGGACAAGCTGTCAGTTCCTATAGTCTCCAAACTCTCTAAGCTTCAATAAGCATTGAACCATGTTTGTCGTAGCAAACTAAGGCTTCCCTAGTGAGCATTCCAGCCAGGGTCTCTTCACTTGCCCAAAAAGGGGTTTTGAGCCTAATTTCCTGTCTGAGAATCATAATCCAGAGTAGTCAGAACCTATGGTTCACAAAAGCTAAGGGTGACCTTTTATCTGAAGATCCCATAAACCAATTTGACCATATTTCCCCTATAGTATTTATTGAGAGGGTTTGAGGCTAGTAAACCCCTGATTTCACCCCTACCCTTTACGTAATTTGGTTTTGACTAATCCATTACGACAGGAACATCCGAGACTTTGAAAGCAAACATTGAGTTCGCTCATTTTTGAGCTTGAGAACTCATAAAGTAGAGAAAGAGGGGTAAGGGAGAGATATTAATGCATTTAGGTTTAATGACTTCATCATTTTTGGATTTTAGCTCATTAACACGCATTTCATGCATTCACACTTAAAGGGTTATTCCACAAGCCCTTGAATGTGAATCTTCTCATGTACACCCCCATCCCCCCTTAGATCAAACATTTGAATTTCAAATGTCCATAGAACCAATATGTAGCCCTCCATTTAGCATAATGCATCCCCACCTTTGATTGTCTTCAACTAATCAAAGGGAGTCATTTTGATGAGTGAGCATCACCCCCTCTCCAATTGGTTCATCTCATCAATCTATGTAAACTAGTACAAACCAATCCCTACCCTTGGGCAAACAAGCACAAATGCATCCCCACCATTAGTTATCTTCAACCAATCAAAGAGAACCATTTTGATGAGTGAGCATCACCCCCCTCTCCCATTGGTCCATCTCACGAATCCATGTGAACTAGCACAAACCAATCTCCACCCTTGGTTAAACAAGCACTAATGCATCCCTACCCTTGGCTATGTTCAACCAATCAAAGGGGTTGTGAGGTGGACAAACCCCATTTGATTGGTTCACCTCACCAATCCATGTGAACAAACACAAACCAACCCTAACCCTTGATCCCATTAAACCCATGAACCAATCCCCACTCTTGGCTCAACCCATCTTTGGCTATAAATAGCTTCAAATTCAGGCACATTAGGGCTAGATTTTTTAGAGAAAAAAGAAAAGAGACAAGAAGAAAAGAAGAAAAGGAAATAAAGCTCAAGCCTAAGCCTAACCCTTGGCCAAATAAGGTATAGCCTTGACCATGCTTAGGGTAGTTTCATAAGCTCATTTAGCTTCATTTACATGTTATTATGTTGCTCAAATTTATGCCATAGTATGCTTTGAATTCGGGTTACACAATGGAGACAAAACTATCTCCATTGCTTTTTATTTCTAACATATGTATGCTCTTCATTTTTTCTTTGATTTTTGTACTGCTCTCCTTAAGCTCAAATTTTAGTGATAGGTTCTCAAGGGGGAGACTAACCTCTGGTAAAAATTTGGTAATTTTTCATGCAAGTTTGGGCCTCGAGATGGTCCCCCAAATAAACCCAAAAAATATGCTCTTTCATGCCCTAATTTTCAAATATAATGATCAATTTTTTTAGAATTTTGTAGACATTAATATAAGCTAATTTTTGGATATGTTGTTCCCCTAGTATATACCTGCATCTGGTAGAAATTTTTGATTTTTTCAACACCTTTAAGGGGCCCAAAATCCAAGAAATCTAGATATTGAATTTTCTCCCAACAGTTAATGCCGAAATTTTATCTAAATAAAATTCAGGCAGTGAACAAATAGGTGTTAAGAGAATAATCAGGCGTTGAGATTTGGGACCCACCCCAATGAACCTTGATTCTTCCCCAACCTGTGCACAAGCCAAATGACCCTCTAGAGTTCACGCTTGTGCTTAGGCTCTTCTATGGGCCCTGATTTCCATTCCCAACACTTGAATTTATTTCAAACATTGGGATGAATTTTAGGTGTCATGCCTGTGAATAAAAATCACCTTTTACAAATTGAATTGACTATTATGGCAGACCTAAGGCTTAGGCCATGGACCATAGGAGGGTCCCACCACTGTCTAGGAGTTTTCTTACCCTTAGGACCCACATGAAGGACCCAAAACCTGAGGCAAATTGCTATCATACAACAACTAATGCCTTAATTTCCCTGAATTAAATTTCAAGGATTAGAAATTTAGGCGTTAGACATTAAATTCAGGCGTTAGGCTATACAAAATGACAAATTTGCCCTTCTCTTTAGGGTAGATCTTTGTGTTTACAAAAGTCCTAACTTCTGTAAATAAGGGTTCTTGTCCCAGGGATAATCCCCTGGCTTCCTGAAAAGGTCCCACAGCGTTGGGACCCACAAAAGCATGGTTTTTTTTAGATAAGTAATAATTGTATTAAATTAACAAAAATTACATCCTAAGATATATACATTGAGTGGCATCTTTGATGATTACATCTCTAAGAGGATCTAGAAAATCATCTAGGATGATGAGCCAAAGACTAGGAAGCAAGGAAATCAGCTGGCTGTTTTGCTTCTCTCCACACATGCTGAATTTTGGACACTCCAAATTGTGCCTTAAGTTTCCATATCTTGTGAACTAAACTTAAAACTCGCCAAGGGAAGCACACTTCCATCTTGATAATGTCAACAGCCACCTTTGAATCCAGGGATATCCAAACTTAATTGCAACCTTTTGTAATAGCTAGAAATTACGCCTCTAAGGAGAGTGTAAATTTCTAGACATAAGATGTTCCTAGGCTCTATTTTTCCAGCATAGGCAATAAGTGGATTTCCAAAATGATCTCTAATTAAGCCTTTGTATCCAGCCAGGTTCTGTGTAAGAGAATCATCACAAGAAAGAGTCCATGTGTGGGCTGGCGGTTTGCTCCAAGTACAAAATTTGGGTATCCTAGTGGCATCACTTGTTAGCAGCTCCCAATTTGCTTGAATGTGTTGAAACATTAAGCTTTCCTCCTGGAAGACTTTCATCTCAAAATCCTTATCTTTACCTCGAATATGATGTTGTCTACAATCATGTCCTTTCTCATGGTGCAACCTTCAAATTTGCGGTTATTCCTCTCTTTCTAGATGTTATAAATACAAGAATTGAAGAAGATTTTCCCAATGGCTTCCATGATTGATGTCCTCCTATAGGTGTTTTTTGATCCAAGCACATTCCATATCCAAAGGTTTAGGTCTTCTATCCCTTGGAAATATTTTCTTGAGGATCAAATTCCACACTACCTTTCTGAATTCACACGTGAAAAAGAGATGCTCCAGATCCTCCCTATTATTCCAATATAAACAACATTGAGAGGTTTTAATGATTCCTAGTTTGCACAACTAGCAACCGGTTCTAAGTAGGTAGTCTTTGTGACATTGCTCTCTAGGACAAAAAACTATGTTTCAGAATAAACTTGTGACACTAGACTACATCCCACCAATTCACAATTTCTCCCACCTCTCTGCCCACAGACCAAGCTGAAGTTGATGTGAATAGGCCAATTGGTGATGCCATCCATACTACTTTGTTACTTTGATCATGGGGCAGCTTTTCCATATTCTGGATATCATCTAAGCTTGTTGCAATGCTGCTGTCCCAACTAATCTGAGTTGCTACCCGTCTTCATTAATCAAGGTAGAAACTCTACATTGTTTTTCTACACCCACCTCTAGCCAAATTTCTTCCCCATATAGATTTTCCAGCACTCCGCCTATATATCACTTGTCAAGCCACATCTTTGTATTGTTTTCATTCCCTATCAGAGTAAGCACATCAGGTTCAGCCTGCTGTCTTGCCCATAAAATTTTCTTCCAAACACATGCCGGTTGTTTTATTGTCCAAATGGAATCGTGCTTCAAGTATTTGGTGTTAACCCATTTCATCCACAAACTCTCTTTGTTAGACACCAGCCACCATAGATGTTTCAATATACATGTATTGTTCATCTCTTTAACTCGTTTGATGTTCAGTCCTCCTTCCTTATGTTGTTTACACACCTTTTCCCAGCTCATTGTATGCATTTTCCTGCTTAGATCAGGGCCCATCCAAAGAAACTTTGTAAACAAGGATTCAATTTTTTTGACAACTCTTCCAGGCAGCCCAAAAATGCTGGACCAGTATAGATAACATCCTTGAAGAACTGCTCTAATAAGGACCAATCTACCTACATAGGAGAGTGGTCTCGTCTTCCATCCAGAAAGTCTTCCTTTTAGCTTCTCCATAATTTGCCCACAATCCTGGTACGATAATTTGGCCCCACTAAAGGTACTCTAAGATACTTCATAGGTAGGTTTCCTTTGACAAAGACAGTAGTAGCCAAAAGCTGTTGTTCTGTCTCTTCTGAAGTACCTACAAGAATTAAGGTTGATTTCTCCCTATTAATATAAAGTCCAGATATATTCAAGAATATATCCAGGACTCTATTTATTGTTTCTAAAGAGAGTACGTCAACCTTAGAAAAAATCATTAGGTCATCTACAAATATTAGGTGGGATAATTTAATGTCTCTACATTTAGGAATAAGGGTAATGTTACCCGAGTGTACTTCTTTTTCAAGAATGGAAAAGAAAATCTCTATTGCCAGACAAAAGAGATATAGAGAGAGTGTGTCACCTTGCCTCAAGCCACAAGTACCCTAAAAGAACCCTTTTCGACTACCATTGACTAGGATAGAGAACTTGGGACATGATATGCACTCTATCACCCAACCAGTGAATTTATTTGGGAAACCCATTTTTTCAAGCACTTTTCTCATGAACTCCCATGACACTGAGTCATATGCTTTGCTCAAGTCAATCTTCATTATTGTAGCTTGAGTTTGATTTTTTCCTTTTGAAGCCACTAACCACTTCATGTCAAAGGAGGATATTTTCCACAATGGAACATTCCTCAATAAATGCAATCTAATTTGGTCGCACTAAGACATTCATCACTCTTTTTAAGCAGTTTGCAATGATTTTAGTAATGAACTTGTAGATCAAATTGCATAATGCAATATGTCTAAAGTCATTAAATGTGGAAGCCTCTAGTTTCTTTGGGATGAAGGATATGAATGTTGAATTTACCTCTTTTAGTAAGAGCCCAGTTTTGAAAAAGGGCCTTATAGCTGTAGTAACATCCCTACCCACCACCTTCCATGCAGCTTTAAAAAAAAATAAGGTGAACCTATTCGGTCTAGGAGCCTTGAATTCCTTGCCATTCCATATTACTTCTTTAATCTCCTCATCTATAATATCTTCCACCAATAGCTTCTTTTGATCTTCATTCAACATTGTGTTTGGTTGCCCTTAAAAATCTGTGGTATTTTCATTGGTACTTGGGGCAAGAATCTTCTTAAAATAACATTCAGCTTCATCTCGAATTGCATCCTCATTGTCCAAATGTTGGCCATTTTCATCAATAATGTGTCTGATTTCATTTTTGTTCATTTTCTGTTCAATGCTTCAATAGAAAAAAGCATTGTTATCATCCCCAAGGTTTAGCCAATTTAACTTTGCCTTTTGTTTCAAAAAACTTTCTTCCACTTTAAGGAATTTTATATATTCCTTTGTCTCCTGTCTCTCCTTCTTATTTAGGCCTTCATCATTTGGATTCAGTCTTCTAGCATCTTGGATCTTGAACATCTCTTCTTTCAAGGCTGTCTTCTGTTTATCCACATGGCCAAACACCTCCTTATTTCAAACTCGTAATTTATTTTTTACTGCTTTAAGCTTTTGGGTGACTTGAAATAAAGGGTTGCTAGTGATTTGAGTATTTCATCCCTCTCTAACCACATTGATGAAATCTTCATGCCGCACCCACATATCAAAGAATTTAAAAGGTTTTGGCTTCCCACATATACCATACTAAGTACAAACAAGATCAGGATAATGATCCAAAACTCCTGAGAGCAAGAAACTAGCATCTGAATTAGGAAACAAATTTATCCACTCCCCATTGACTAGAACCCTATCAGTATTGCTTTCAACTCTTACTGAGGCTATTTGTTAATTCCACCATGTGAACTTGCTTCCCCACCATTTCAAGTCCTGAAGTTCCGCCTCCATTAAGCATTTATTAAAATCTCCCACAACTATGACACTTGGATTATCCTTTATTTTTTCATAACTATATCTCACACAGTTGAAATCACCACATAAAATCCATGGCCCTTTATTTGTACTTTTTATTGTTCCATCCCTTCCCAAAGACTTTACCAAGCTCCTTCATAATTAAATGCATACATTGCTGAACAAAAAACCTTCTCAGTGGTGTGTTATGCTTCCACACTACATGTAATCATTTGAGCTGATTTCTATTGAAAATGAACCTGCAGGTACTTCTTGTAAAGAAACCAAATTCTCCCATTTTCTTGGAATTCGTAGTTGTCTACCACCTCCCAATCACCGAAAGAGATTTTAGAAATATTATCTTTATTCCCAGGCTTGATTTTAGTTTCTACTAGGCAGCAAATATCTGGATTATGAGCCGACATAAGACTACGAACTTCTTTTTGTCTGTTAGAAGTGTTTAGACCTTTGACATTACGTGTGATGATTTTAATCACGTCTGACAATTTTATTGCTGGACTGACTCCCAACCCTCCTAGATTTTGTGGTCACTCCCTCATTTATAACAATTCCCTTATTTTTCCTACCTCTAGTCTCTATTGATCCTATTAGAGAAGAGTTGTTACCTAAGTTTGTCTTTTGGGCTGCATTTTTTATGTTGTTTTCAACATTTGGTAAGATTTTTTCCACCACACCTACTCCTAGATTACTTCCACCCACATGTATCTTTGTTCCAGGCTCATTTGTCTCTACACTATAAGTATTCACATCATCTACGAGTATCTTTGCTCCATCTCTAGGATTTGTTGTTCCATCCGTGTTGTCTAGTTCTGTTAAAGGAGCAAATCTACTTCTAGCATTATCACCTTCCTCACCACCAGCACCAACAGATATATTTCTTTTAATTATTTTTTCATTTTCCATGCTTGATTCCATCCTTGAAAGGCCTTTCCCAAAATCTTGTTGTTTGTCTTAACTCTAAAGATTTTCTTCTTTTTGTTTACTTTTGGGCATTGTGTATTACTGTGACCAAATGTGTTGCATTCTTCACATCTTGGTGTTTTCCAGTCATAGACCACTTTCTGCATGAACCTTGTCTCATCTCCTAGATAGACAGTAAAGTGATCTTTGAAGTCTCTCCGTGCATCTATCTCAACACAGAATCTAGCAAAAGATAATCTTTCCTTCTTCATGGTATATCTATATGAGAACAAAGGCTTACCCAAGACACTATAGATGATGCTCAAAGCTTCTTTATTCCATAGATTGAATGAAAAATTTGGGAGAGATATCCACATCAAGATGGATTCCATTGTAACTTTAACTAGCTTCATGATTGGTTTCCATTATCTCAGCACTACTGGTCTGCATGCGAACTACCATAAACCTCCTTCAAACACCTTCTACTTATCCTAAGCACAACTAAAACGGAACACAAAGACGCCACTCTCCATCATGGTTACATCAACGCTTTCTTTCAATTTCCATATCTTTGAAGTTCTGTCTTTGACAAAGTTATAACTCTGTCTTCTCCCTAAGAAGTTCCCAACCAGCGTATTACTCTACTCTTCTAGATCCTTCTCATAGACCGTCTTTGGGCAGCACACCACCACCTTCTCACCTTTATCTGTAGGTTTAAAGTAGTAAAGATCCATTCCATCATCTTCCTTTCCTTACCTGCCAAATTGGGCTCTCCATGGATTTCCTACATAAGTTCTATTTGAAATGTCTCTAAAGTTATCCTAAATGGGGGGTGAATAGGATATTAAATTTATTCTACCCATTCTTGCCAATGTTGGGATTGATTTTAATATTCTTAAGTGAGTGTGTGCATCAAGGTGCTTATTGAAGCATTTAAACAAGCACATAGTAAGCAATAAGATATATGAAAACAAATAAGAGAGACAAGCAGTCACACACTCAAACCACAACACAAGATTTATAGTGGTTCAGCACTAAGGCCTACGTCCACTCTTCTAAAACTCACTATGAGCTTAGGTAGATTTCATTTATATTGTCACATACAACCTAGGTCAACATATAAAACCTAACTACTTGTTCACAAGCAAGCTACACAATAACACTTGGTGTCTCTAGTGAGTGTGCACTACTTCCAGTGTCTCTGGCGGAGATAGTAAAGCTTCCGATGTCTTTAATGGAAGTAGAGAAATAGATGATGAATGAATATAAAAATGAATGAAAAATGAATAATAAGTATTACCACTATGTTTGTTGATATTGTTGTTCTTACCATATATGGGAGTGCTCCTTATTAAGCTGGTTTGCCTTATACACCCACTTCTTCAAGCTATGACACTAAAGCTTCTTGAGCTAGGCCAACCACAAAGAGGGTTTCCTCAAAGAATAACCTAAACCACACCTCTCAAGAAGATGTTAGGAATATGAGCTGAGAGAGAACCAAGAGAGATTTTCTTGAGGAACTTTCGATCATAGAGCTCAAGCAATGGAGGAATAGGATTTTTCATCCTTAGAGGCTCTTTTTTGGTAAAGCAAATAACACTCTCTTGAATGCTTGAAGATTTCTTGTTGTGTGTCTTGCCCTAATGGGAAACATTTCCTTTTATAGATGACAAAAAAGGATCACAATCTTTGGATTAGAATCTTTTCAAATGGACAAGAAAAACTGGCCATTAATTCAAAACAAAGTTTTAGCAGACTCCTAAAAATCCTTATCTGTGATCAATCATGGGGCAATTTTTTTGTGACCTCCAAAATATGCTTGGGGTGTCAAGTGGTGTGGGCCCTACTTTAAGTCATAAGCACACCGTGATCGATCATGGACTATGTGATCGATCACGAGGCTATTAGGACCTATGTTGTTCATGGAAGTTTACCATTCTTGAACTAAGAAATTAATAAAATTCATTTAAACAATCACATGTCTACATATGCTTTCCCATGATCATTATGTGAATCTCTGCAATCTATTATTAAAGTAAGTTTAGAATTACCTCAATCAAATAACCAGACACAAGAATCCAATCCGACCTGGTCTCCAAAGTCTCCACACCTGCTCCAAAGTTTTTTGCACCTCTCCCACTTATAGAATTGTTACATGAGACTATTTGAACGTGGGTAACCCTTTATATTGGAATAAGGAGAGGTTAGATAAATCCTAGGGGATGTGAGATCCTTATGGGACTCTTATCCTTAAGCTAATGGGACCCACCATCCTGAATTGAGTCAAACTATAATCAGGAACTCAATTATTTGATAATTACAATTAGGTACTCCATAAATTACAACAATTCCTGTGACATGTTACAATTGAACTCTCAAAGATAAGAATTTGACATTGAGGTCCTTCCTCACAAACCTTTTCACAAAAACATCCTTCCACTGTACAATATCCCTCAATAACCGTCAGGACAATAAACTAGTTACTATCAAACCCTTTTGGTTATTGGAAAGTAATCTCTAGGACATTAATGGATCAATTGGACATTGAAAACATTTTTTAATAAATTATTTTTTAAAATATTTATTTATTTAATAAATATAATATTAAAAATCATTTTGACAAACACTTTATCAAAAACACTGGATCCAGA